>CAJNOQ010003510.1:0-20060 GCA_905250885.1 Didymodactylos carnosus | reverse complement strand
CTTATACAAGTTGACAATGAATATTTCGGCCTTTCCTTGTAAATTCTATAACTTTGCAAAGAAAGGTCATGTAGAGTTGGGAGAGGTCTCATTTTAATTAAAAATGTGCGGGCTACAAGCATGGCAATTTAAGAAAAGCTTTGGTTATTTTTCAGGGTTTCTGAAAAACTGGTTTTCCAGAAAATCGGGTCTTCGAAACCCTAAGAGCAGCTCTCATATTCATATTCGGAATCAGCATCATCGATAACCTATAACCCACTAGGTTTCGTTGAAAAAGCGAGGGGGCACTTAAAAACGTTCCCTCGTACGATAACTTTTCGATAGGAAAGAAATGTTTCTTTGCGAATGTGTACGAAAATATTTTCGTGTTTTGGGTCTAGTTCGGTTCACAGCTGCAAAATTTTCCGATCCATTCGAGTCGGGTCGGGTTCGGGTGAACTCACGTTCGGGTCGAGCCGGGTTCGGGTCACGTTTGGTTGACCCGTTTCGGTCTCTGGTCGCTCAACTCTCTAATGATATATCCGTCAACTTGTATAAGGTGAACAAAAGACCAAAAATGGTAACGTACAGACAAAAGGTTGACCGTTAACCGATTTTCATGTTAACATGATTGTGGAAGAAAAAAAATAATAAAAATTTTAGATGATCAGTTTATGAAGAAAGTTCGTCATCAATCAAGTTCTGATATCTTCGACATTTCCTCCTACTCTACTGAAGTGGTTTCATCAGATCTTCCTGTCTCTCAGTTCAAACAGCGATTTTTTGAAATTCTCCCGATGGATTTTAATAAAATGAGAAAAACTACGATCTACTGTCAAATTCATTGTATGCTTCTCGTCCTTTAAAGCTAAAGGTAACCTTTCTCACAAACAAAATTCAAACATAATTTAATCGTAAAAAAAAATTGCAGTTTTAACAAATCATGCAAGTATTATTTCATGCAAATGTTGTGCATGTTTTCTCCAATGGCGCATGCATATACATACATCATAGAAAAAGCTGACCATGCTCTTACCTCGTATTTAGAATTTTTTAAACATCGACAAGAAAAACAAGGTGAAAGTGCTGCTGCTGTCGATTATTATTATTATTTTGTTGAAATTTGAATTTTCTATTATTGTAATACTGATCAAATGTGACTAATGAACAACCAAGACTAATGAAAGACCAATATATGACGATATGTCCAATGAAGTTAACTGTCAAAATGAGGAGAAACACAAAAGAAGGCAAAAACAAAAATAAATAACTTGAAAAAAACGTAGGGGGAAAGAATAACATGAAAAGAAATGTGAATTTCACATGATGATGGAATATGGATTTCAAGTTACCTACCTCGATAAGATTGCTATTGTTCGATTGATAAACCATTTGTGGCACACATTGCAAATCTGATCGACTAGGAAGTGTATCAATAAAAGGTACTTGACGATGTTTATTAGATATCTATAAAAATTGAAATTATTTTAAAAAAATCGTCTCCAAATCACACATTATAAGACTGACGGATCAGAAAGTGTTTCAGAGTATTAAAGATAAATTTCCGACGTAGTATACTTTTGTATTTCGCTACAACTACAACTTACCTTTTTTGAAAATAATTCATGTTCATTGTCATCATCATTCTTTTGAAGTTGATTAAGATTGTCTGAGAATGTTGCATAAACATTCTGTTTTTGTTTTGTTATTGTTTTTTGTGATAATGTTGATAATTTAAGCGATAAATTCGGTAAACTTCCTGTTGCCATAATACTACTATTTGAACGACAAGATGAAGATGGTGATAGTGATGATGTTGGCGTCGTAGTAGCACCGGATGACGATGAACGGAGATCTGGTACACTATGAATTAATGAATTTTTCTTGTATAATTGTTGATTCGTTACTTTTAAAACAATATTATGATCATCATTTGATGGTTTTTCTCTAAAAATGCAGAACAACTATAAAGAATGTGTGTTTCCAGGAAGAATCAGCTATTCTGGCTCACTCGGTTATAACATATTGGTTGTGTTTAAGAAAATAAACTCGAAATAAATTTAAAATACGAACACAATATTGATTGTAATTAGTCGAGTCTGTATAGTAGATGAATGACGTACGATAATTATTTTTATCTATGGATATTGTTATCTGACGTTGTTTATTTGAACTGATTGCCACAACATTCTCCCAGCTAAGATATGAACAAGAAAATAAAATTTGAAAATCAAATTCTAATTATTTAAACATACTTTGCATCGAGTTTAAATGAACTTTCAAGTAATTTTGAATGTAAACCACGATAACTAGCGCCAATATAAACCGGATTATTCATTGTATTCTTAAATGAGAAAAAAAGTCACTACAACAGTGCAATTAGTCAGATAAAATAGATTACTTTAACAGGAAACTCTTCAAGTCCATATGAATCTAATTGCGATATTTCTTTAATAAACTTTTGTCTTGCCACGGATGGATCGAGTCCATTTAACGAGCAATAATTCTTATTTAGTGACTTCGAAAATAAGTCAACTGATTTATCGGTCATACCGACCTAAACAAACAACATAAACAACAGGCATTCTTAATAAAATAAAAATAAAACATTGTCGTTTAACTCACAGCATTTTTTAACATTTCAATAAATCCAATATTCTGTGCAAAATCAAATTTATCTCCAAAAAGACCTAAAAAAAATTTGAATTTATCTAGATAATATCTCAGTACTTTTTGACTTGTTTTACTTTGTACACAACAAGCAACAATCGAATAAATGTGATTGACAGGAATTGTGTATAACGATGAAATAAAATTCCAATAAATTTGTTGATAAATCAAAAGTCTAAATCAATAATAATAATAACAGAAATATCTCGATAAATTACTCATTGTTTCAATAGGAAAAAGTAGCAAATCGTAAAAGAGAGAATCGAAAAACTTTGTTTTGGATACATCTATGGGTAGGAGAATTTTTCTAAAACTAAAGTGGGCATCCATGGTTAATGATAGTAGACCCCCGAGCTCTCATCTGTCAAAAATAGTGGG
Source organism: Didymodactylos carnosus (assembly GCA_905250885.1). Taxonomy (NCBI): domain Eukaryota; kingdom Metazoa; phylum Rotifera; class Eurotatoria; order Philodinida; family Philodinidae; genus Didymodactylos; species Didymodactylos carnosus. Next base: position 17,033 of record CAJNOQ010003510.1, on the reverse strand, counting down.
AGAAAAAAGCTTTAAATTGTGGGGAAATTATTTTTTTTCTAAAAGAAATTCGTAAGATATTCTGAGTTTGACAATTGATAATGTGTGAGATCAAAAATATTTCATGAATAAAAGTTCAGTCTAAAAAGCGTCTCTAAATGTATAATAGAACCTGTCGTGTAATTCAGAGTTATCGAGGATCAAGACACATTAACAAATAACTAAAAAAATTTTGTTGTAAAAGGAGTACAACGATAAGCGAGTTTAGACACAAAACTTGCGCTTATACAGAGTAACGTGACGCTAAACATTCAGAAAATGCCCAAAAGACTTTACAAATTTGACTAATTTGATTTTTGGACTCTTGTTATTCCCGACTTTACTTCGATCTTTAAAAGACAAAAACAGGACACTCTTCAACCTTATTTTACCTTTCATTCTCATCAACAATAGAATATGGCTGTATTGGATAAAACATAATTGATAAATTTAGTATTGGCTTTAGTTCATCTTTTGACAGTTGCTTCCTGATTTCACACTCAGGATCTAGCCAATAGGAATGTTCATTAATCACATTGTAATATTTTAATCCAACATAAGATGACTAGAAAAACAAAATGCTACCATTTATTGAGATAATTATTCAAATGAATATTACAGACAATAAAAAAATTAGCACGAAATCCATGTTGTCAACATAAGCAACATCAAATCGCTAATGATTCGACTGTTCTACGAATGGTATACGTACATCTTTGATGTGAAGACGTTGTAAAATGTATTGAATACAATGTTTTGCTAAAGAATCGTGATCCATCAAACATTCGATTGTTGAATGTTGTGGACGAGAAAATACTGGCCATGATATGGACGATGAAGCATTCGATGCTAACCGTAAATAATAATCCGGTAAACGTACAAGAACAAGAAAATGATTTTTTGATACTGTTACATCGTATTTATATAATTGACTTTTACCAAATAACGATGGCATGTATCATCAATCGTGCTTTTTATTCTTTTTAGAGAAGTTTGTTCTGAAATGAAAGTTTGATGTTGTGTTATATTCAATTTTCTATAAGAGAAATAAAAAGAAATAAGAAGAAAAAGAGTGCGTTCGTATGTACATGTAGAATTGTTCGATAAATCATCGCCAATATACACACCTTAAACCGCAATCAAACAAAAAAAGAAAAAAGAGAACGAAACGAAAGTGATTTTGATATGATTATAGTAAAAATCAAATATATCTAGTTTTTTTATATGTTTTAAACACAAGGACTTTCATAATAAAGATAGTCATGCAACTCAAGTTCATAGCATCAAGTTTCCCGTAACAAAAATTCATATTCATTCTAAGAGATGAATACACATATCACATGTAAGAGTTTCTCAGAACAAATTACTGTTTAAGGAAAAAAGTATCATTATTCTTTTAAAAATCTGAATAAATAGCTTGAAACCGTTTAGCATCGTAGTACACATATGTCGATATTACCAATAATAGTCTAAATGAATTATACGTTTTATTTGCACGGATTAACTAGAAATACTGTTTTATTTTCAATAGACTATAAATGTTTGTCACAGTTTAAACCGTTATTGGAATGTATAAATTGGCTAAACAAACAAAACAATCTATAGTATTCGTCATAGTGCTCGTAAAGATGCGGCAGATACACTTTTTCTATGTTTTATCATCGAAACTAAAACAGTAAAAAAAAATAAATAATAAGATCAACAACAATAACACAAAATAACAAACAAACAATAGCTACGCGTGTCGATAAACTTTTAAATGGTTCTGTTTCGTTTTCAACTGGGCTTAAAAACAAATGTACAAAAGCACCATTTAGATGAAGTTCATTTCCGATAAAAAGAAAACGAAATGTCAAAAAAATTAACCTAACTGTAGTATCACAAAAAAAAGAAAACAAATTTTTCTTTGTATTTTAAAATATATGACTATGAAATGCATCGAAAGTTTTTGCTATTTCTTCATAGTTCATCATCAAACCGTTCTTCTTTTGTACGAGATGACGATTGTTGATAATCTCCAGATGAAAAATCTGGTGATGATGGTCGAATAAAAACACCCTCTTCTGCTCTCCAAACATTTTGACTATTCATATTTCGATATGCACATATTTCCTTTTGGCCATGAATAGGTCTTCCATAAGTGTCACCGGTTAAATGAAGATAGCTAGAAAGAAAGGGAGAAAAGAAATATAAACTTATTTTTTAAAGTTAAAAATAAAATAAAAAACTTGCTTTCCCGTTACAACATGTTGTAATCTTATTCCATTTCGGCGTTCCCAAAATTCATCATTATTATTAATGCAAACGACTTTCCAACGATCACCTTCGTCACCAACACCGTCCTCTCCGTAACAAGAGACCTCTTGATTATGAGATAAGGGCGAAACAAAATGATGACTATGTAAATTTCGTCTTGTTGAGATATGAAATAATCGTATGGTATCTCCACATCGAACTGGTGCACCTCTTTCACAATCGTTTTTCGTATCACCTCTTATTTGCCAATAAGAATTATGATCATCTGCATTTGGTGTACCAGTGACGCTCTGTTGTCCACTACCACTGCCATATTTGACATCATGGGAATGTAAACGATCACCCGATTGAATATTTAAAAGTTTAAAAGTCGATCCACACGTTACAAATTCAAGAGAGCCTACAAAGTAAGCGATGGAAAATTTAAAAAGATTTACAACTAGAAAAAACTTACCATGACAATTGACCACTAAGGTTGCAATAAAAATTATGAACACGGATAATAGACTGATAATAAAGTTAGTAATCATCTTTTCATCGATTTTTAGATCTAGAATACAGCTTAAACTTTAAAAATAACTGTATCGTAAACAAACCATTCAGAATAAAATAATAAAGTTGTAATAAAGAGATGACAACGAGGAGATGATGGTATAAACATTTTTCTCGTTTGTTTGATTTATGACTAGGAATATTTTTCTAAAAAACCTGTCAAATTTGACAAATCGTATGACACACTCTGTCGAATAAAATCTAAGCGATCTGAATACAATTTGACACAGTGTAGACGTAACGAAGCGTATTTCAGCGATCGTTGTCTACCCCGAATCGATAATTTGAGAAAATTCACTATTCGAACATTACCTATAGAGTATGTTTGTTGAATTTTTTATATTAAAAAAAATGTAATATATGTCATCAGCCTGGTAGCCTGTGTTCAGAAGACAATTTTTGTCTCACTAAAAGAAAACTGAACATTTGTTAAAAAGCTTGTTATTTATGATGTAGCATGTAAGATATTAATGGAGAATAGTGAATGATTAGTGTAAAGGACCCCCTACTTAAAATTCCCTCGATTATTGAAAAGTGAAAAATCTATTTGCGAACACATCGTAAAGTCTCACTCAAATTCCCTAAGTTCATTTCGGGATACGGTTTCTAATACCAAAACAATTTGTATCAGATAAAATTTGAAATTTTGATTTACAGCTTGTTACTTCAGAGAATCTTTCCTAATAATATGGGAAAAGATGAAGAAGTGAAGAGTTATAAATAAAAAATAGATAATTTTCTATAGATCAGATGTGAGTTATTCTGTTTGGCGAACCTGCTTTTTAACTTAAATCGTTCAGTGTGTTGTGTACAACCAGATACTGAAAATTGCGTTTTTCTTGTTACATAAAGAGTTGTGGTATGTTTTTTTTCTAGAAGAATTGAGATGATCTTTATACGATGTTGTTATTGGGAAAACAACTAATAGGACTAGACGGTCTAAACGCTCATATTTAACTATTACCGCATTCGTATTCTGAACTAGAGCCACTTTTTCGAATCTAAATCAGAAGGCTTCAAGTTCATTCCGCCCCCGCATAAAAAGTTGTTTCGAATCATTTTCTAAAGATGAAATTTCTGCTGATTCATTTTTCCAAGAACAGCTTTCGTTCGTTGTACTGATTCTGCTGAACGTTTGATATGTGTTATCTTGTTTATCTTCTTTAATTTTGTTATGTGACAAGAGCGTTGTTAGAATATTGTCAAATCTTTCTCAGTTCTCATGTATAATAAATATAACAAACACTATAATAATCCTAACTTTCGCATGACTGACTCGAAAGTGATCCGAGTCAGTACATTAAATTTAGTGAGTCTTTTGGCTCAAATTTCAGTCCAAATTCTAGAAAAATGTGACGCGGACTGATCCAGCTCTAGTTCAGAAAGTGTACAGTTCGTACAATCTGTGTATCGTCAAAAAAAGGCGTATCACTACAACCAACGACTCAATCTCATTAGAAATAGCGATTGTGGGTTTCATTAAGTACTGTTTACTCAGAACAAAGAAAACCCAGTTCCATGGTATTACGATACAGCTACGATTTTATATAGCAATCAGACTGAAACGAATCGGGTTCGGGTCAAATAAAAAATATGTAGGTCCCATTTAGGTCGCCGGAAAACATTTTCGATTTTTCAAGCGTTTTTCTGCGAAAAATCTAAAGTTACACGCCGTTTTTTGGGGGTTCCGTCGAGTTAAGGAAAAAAATTTCGTGCCGGGTTCGGGTCAAATGAGTTTGACCCGATTTGGTCTCTGATAGCCATATAGAAAAAAATATATACTGTCTTTACTCCTTTTACAGATCAGTAATTCGATAGCCATTAAACAGATCATTTCAATTAATTACCAGTGTATCGGACTTTTGTCAGAGGTTTTTCGTATCGATCCCCGACTTTGAAATCCTCAAGAGATTCTGATGAAGAACTTTTTCTGACTTAGTAGTGGAAAGCGAGGTGATGTTTCGGTTTCTCTACGGACAGATTTTATAGTAAAATGTGACATATTACTACTTTAAACCGTGGTTTTTCGAGACAATGTCGGATAAGAGCAGAGATGTGCAGGCATTTTCTTGTTCGCTAATTCATAGACCTATCAATAACTTTCAGCTCATTTCCGCTTCATTATGTATATTGTTCTGCCCTCTGGCAGCATACGCTTTGTCAATGTTTGCTCTCTCGTGCGATACATAACAAACACAATAGAAAGATAGTTCTAACGGTCAGATTTCAAATTCTAATTCTAAATCGAGAAAGTGAAACACATTGGCTATTGTTTTGTGCCACATCCCTTACTGTTCTGTTGCGTTGGACTCTCTGATTGATAATATGGACATGTCTGCAGGTCACGATAACCATTTAGTAGATTTCATGCACATTCTGGTTGTGAACGCTACAAATTCCTTGGATCAAAGTTTCAGATTTGAGCAAGGATCAAGTGTAGTTTTAGGAGAATAAAATCACATTTAGTCCTTGCTCAAATCTGAAACTTTGATCCAAGGAATTTGTAGTGTTCGCAACCAAAATGTGCACGAAAGAAGCACATTTTTTTCATTTACTTGCATAGCAGACGGCAAACTTGATGTTGCGGTGACTGGGCGAGGTACACAAGCCAGAAGGACTCCGTAATCCACAAACAAATTTTTTACCTTTTACATTGGTTATAAAGTATAACCAATCCTTACACTTAGTATAACTTATACTACGTGTAAGATTTGCGTATTCTGCTTTGCGCAATAATGTTTTTATTCTTGACGTACCTTAATCATTGTAGCTTTCTCATTCCGTCTTATGGCCTTTTCATATATATAACGAAGTGTTTTGGCAGAGGAAATTAGTAGAGACTTACTTTATTTTGAAACTGAAAATACTTGTGCTCATCACATGGAGAAAGAATAGGCGAAGTTAAAACACCCTTTGCTACGCTTTACCACAATTCTCCACGAAAGACAGTCACAAAATGCTATATCATTCTTGACATTTTCTTATTTTGCATGCCTTCATTTTAGAATACGAATCTTTGACAATGTCTCGTTTTATCACTTTTACGCTTTTGGCTCTACTGATTACTATTGTGTACGGTGAGTGACATAAGAGGAAAAAAGATTGAGCAGATGAATTCGTTGTATGGCTATAATAATCTTGATTTTGTTTATTCGTTCAGGTGAACAGTGCGAATCTCCGACATTCAGCGTAAAGTCTCATACGACAAAAGATGCTCGTTTAACAGCAGAAACAGCTGCTTCAGTTGAAATTACAGTAAAATGTAAAAATGCCAAAGGCAGGGTATGATTAATATTCTCAAATTAGAATAATTGTTCTATTGTCCATCTGTTTAGACGGGACCACTTTATGCTGATATTAACGGTTATATTATTCCATGTGGCCAATCTAGTAAAAATCTTGAAAAATACTATGTATGTTGTACAGTGATGAGTGTTACTCACTTATTTCACGTTTTACCTCCTCTATTTAGATTAGTCTTGCTGGCACTCACAAACAAGTTCCACAGGGCAAATATACCATTAAACTCTATGATGTCGAGAGTTATTCAATTCTGAGAAAAGTAATTGATCCTCATTCATAAAAAGATCCGAACATACTCTTATTTTTTTGTTCTAGGCACGAAATGAAGAAGCCGCTAAATCTGTAAAAGCATTTGGAGAAGTGGATTTTCATCATTCTGTAAGTTTTGTGATTTGTAAAGTACGAACGATGACTTACTTTAATTTTCTATACTCTAGGGTGTTAGTACGGGACCATGGATTCAAAGTGAATTTTTTGCAGCTGTTCTCTTCATCGGTGTTTGGTGGTTCTCCTATGTCAATCGTGGAAAAATTTTAGCTTAAAATAAATTGTCAAAATAGGAACATTTCACTATCAAATTGGTTTTGTGTTTGTTTTTATAGCGTAAAGATTTTTTATGATTATTTAAGTTCATGGGTGGTGAAGGTTTGCTTCTATTGTTGTTAACTTTTATTTTTTCATGCGATCTATAGATGTTTGTTTTTGTTTACGTGTTTTATTATTAAATAAAGATGATTTTTAATATTTATTTTCGTAAAATCTATTTAAGTCCATGTTAAAATGATTTACAAGTTTGTGACTTATGCGTAGACTAAGTATACATGAGAAGATTAAAAACGATTTCTATTCTATCTTTCGATTTTAATTCTATTTTTTGTTTTTTTAATCTGAATCAATCACGTAAAGCGTTATTTCAATCGCCACAGGTGACAAGTAATGATAGTATTTCGAATGGGTTGATGTTATTAAATAAAATTGAATTGGGAAATATAATACAATTATTTCGTGTTGAAACTGGAAAAGAAATGGCTTTACAGCGTTTACAAAAAATACATGATCAATCACTCTCATCTGATGCTATGGAGAATCAGATAAATTAATTGGATTTCAACGAGTTTCGAATTGTTAAAAATTCCACTATTTTTATCTTCTGTTCATATATAGAGAGATGTCTATCATCCCTAGGATTAGAGAAAGACAATATGATTTTAAGTTTCAAATATTTTTGTTTTTATCATTATGGTGAGATATTTATTAGTCCAATGATATGATTTGTATATTTTTAGATATATGCCGAAATGAATTTATTTAAATTAAATGATGCACTATCTTTATTAAAAGATCAATATTCTTGTCTGAAACATGTTCATCACAAAATACTGGTCCCGTTACCTCCAAGTCATATTAATAAAGTAGGAAATGGAATTAAACGTGTTTTAAATGACAATGCTATAAATGCAGCAAAAAAGTAAGACACTTATCATTTTGAAACGATCAATTGTCGTCTGTATAGATTTTTCACTTAAGACTATCCGGTTATCCATTGGCGGGTGGTAAAATTCGTGTTTTGAGTTCAATGGGTTCAACTTTTCAAGATGAAGCATCTGTCTGGGTACCCGTTTCAATGGAATTTGTTATATTTGTTCCACAACAAGGCAAACGTGTTCGAGCCACTGTATCAAAATTAGGAAAGAAACATATTGGTAAGATTTGAACAAAACACTTTTTCAAAGAGATCTATTATGTTTGGAGTTAAAAGTACGATTAGTGATGGTTACTAAAGTTTGAACACCATTGTGTGCACATTTACAGCAACAGTTTGTGAACGTGACACTGAGCTTTAGCTATTAACAGCAAAATATTTTGTTTATCTGACAAAATTTTTGTTTTATTAGGTTGTTTGATTCATCAGCGATTTAATGCCGCATTTCATCGTGATACTGTAGCTGAGAAATATTCAAATTTTACCTTTAAATTAGGACAAACAGTTATATTAGAAATAAATGATTATGAAGTTGTTGAACAAATTTTACAGATAAAAGCACGTTTAGTTGAAATTGAAAAGTAAATGATCGCTATACCTTGTTTATTATTTTTTTATTTGTTGTTATCAAATATTTTTGTTTGAGCACTTTCGTTTGTATTTTATTAAATAGATATGAATGGAGAAAGGTAGATAATTGAGATCTTAATAATGAAATATGTACGATATTCATTGTTTGTTTTGCGTTCAGAAATAAGCTGAAAAGATATAAAATTTTCATCGAATTATTAACAGATCTGTAAATGAAGAATAAGAAACTCATTTTCATATCTACTATCGTTTATATCTACTAATTTATTCCTGAAAAGATATTTGATGAACATTGAACGAATTCTTATTCACATATCATGAATAGATATGAGTAGAAGTAGATGATTTTGTAAAAAGTACTATTCAATGGGTATAATTAATCTCCGCTGCGTTCAGATAACATTTCTTGTGTAGGAAAATTTTTTTATACGAGAAAGAATATCATATGTTACGACAATGTCATTTTCTACTTGTATAATAAATTCTCAAAAAGTTGATTTTTTCTTTTTTCTGTTGTCACCAACTCTAAAAATAGCAGAAAACGATGTAGTGAGCTCTATTATCCGGTCTGCTGTCGCTTATTTATGACATAAGATAATGATTGAACATACGCACTAACGCAGCTTTTTGTACTTATTTTGAATATCTGGATTTGACAAGAAAACAATTTTAGGTATGACCACTTTTAACCTAATATTATAACTAAAAAATTTATTTACATTAAAATATGCAGTACATTCGTTGTATACATGAAAGTCAGTTAACAAAGTTTTCCCATAATATTCTTTTCGGTTCCTAATTCATTTTATGTTCTATCGAATACAACACAAAAAGCAGCAAAGAGTCTTTGAGAAACAGTCGTTGAAGCTCCTTGATCATTTGCCCATCCCTTTGACGTTTATCTCAATGTATATTTTTTATGTAAGTTTCAAAGAAAAAAGTTCAAATCTTTGTTAAATTATTCTAAGGTTAATCACGTTCGCACACCCCAGTCGAAAATCTCCATTGAAGCAAGATCAGTGCATTTTTTCTGGCAAAAACCGCTTATAGCTATAAAACTCATTCATCTCTTCATGATAGCATTGTTTGCGAGTTTATTTGAGCTTGTTTACACAAGTCTTAAATCAGCTTAGCCGAAGCTTAACTTAAGAAGCTTATCTTTTGAAAGAAGTTGAATAAAACTACACAAGTATATAAGTAGTTTCGGTTAGTAAAAATGTTTTGAGATAAAAAAAGTATTCTTATAATATTTTAAAAACACAATCACACTCGTCATAGTTAACTACATATTTTTAGCAAACATTTTAGAGAAAATTGTGTTCCAAATTGTCGGAGAGGTATCTTAGGCAACAAATAATGGCAGTTCAACTTTTTAAAGTTTAAAAATTCATAAATGTTCATAATGTCATTTTAGTTATGTTCCTACAGACAAAGCTAGAATATATCAAGAAACAGCCTCATTGTTTCTTCTCCTTTCGTGATAAAAAGATGACCTTATTCTCTCGTGACTTTCTGATATTTTCTTTGCATTTGAACTTTTCCAACACATTCTCACACATGCTAATTAAAGGGAAAACTCACATTCAACAGGGTAAAAATTTTTATTATGTAGTCAAATAACTTGATCAAAAAGAATGTTGTCCTAAAGCATATCTAAATCGATAAAGTTTCACATTCTTGCATGTCTAAGTGTACGTGACTGATGTTTGGATTTAAACTGCGTATTAACTGCTATTGCATAGTATTATGCTTTTCGACTTTTTTTACGAACGTAAACGTGGGAATTTTTATTCCGGATCATCAGGCGAACAGTTTGAGTTTAGCTAATGAAAGGTTGTCTATATTTTAGATTTTGAGAAAAAGCGAAGAAGGAGGAATTTATTCTGTTCCTTTTTTTTCAATAGTAAAAACAAACATTGTGTTATGATAGATTTAAATGTATCTATATATAAAACAGACAGATATAATGAGATGGATTGTGGTAATGTATTCAATTCCATGGATCATCCTGGGAACAGGTAAATTTCAATATTATAGCAATTTGTGCTCATCTCAACAACGAAAGCATTTGTATTTAATATACTTTTTTCAAACGTATATATTTGTAAGAAATCATATGTTAACTTTTGTTTTTACGTTCAAAATGAATTCAGTAAGTTATTGGTTTTTTATAGTTGTCGATGAATTTCCTCCATGTAAAAATGGCACAATTTCATGTTCACAACTTCAGGCTGAAGTTCATGTTCAATTTGATGTTCAATTTGATGATCAAACAAAATGTATTAAGTTCGAGCAAATATGTGATGGCGTTCACAATTGTGAGAATGGAACGGATGAGACAATCTGTAGGTGATTTGTTTTAGTTTCCTTTTCCCTTTTTGCGAACTTATCTTATGAACTTTAGGTAATACCTGTAAGGATGTGTCCAAAACAAAGACTATAGGGTGTTATGTAGACCATGGAGAAAAACTAATTTTTGAATGTATGTCACCGACAAACATCTGTGATAACGTTACCGATTGTAAAGATGCAAGAGATGAAGATTTACAGAGATGCAGTAAGTGAATGAAACGTGTCTCAATAGTTTGTTTTTTCCAGTCTAGATGATGTTTTGTGTTTGCAGAATGTTTATCAGATCAATGGAAATGTAAAAATGGTTTTTGTATTGCTGATGATAAAAAGTGTGATGGAAAACCTGATTGTGCTGATTCGAGTGATGAAAGTTCAACAGTTTGTCATTGGTCAGATTGTTCAAATATAAGCCAGAGTAAATGTCCATCTGGTCAATGTATTTCAAATAATTTGGTTTGTTCAATTGTAACGCTGTTGCGAATGAAAAAAATAAAAAATTTCGTTTTTTTCTCTATAGATCTGTAATGGTAATCAAGATTGTTCCGATGGTTTTGATGAACGAAATTGTACTCATTGTACAACATCATACGCATTTCACTGTAAAACGTCTCATCAATGTATTAATGCATCTCATGTTTGCGATGATACTAACGATTGTTTAGTACGTTGAAAATTCTTCTTTTAGTAAAAAATAAATATTTTTAAAAATGATATTCTCAGGATGGTAGTGATGAAACAGATTTATTGTGTTCAACATCATTAATACCACGTAAGTAGTTTACTTTCAAATAGTACTTGTTTCGTTCTAAATGTATTTCGTTTTGTTGTTATGAATTCGTTGTTTAGACGTTTTTTTTGTGGCAATACTCAGTTGGTACGAGTTTTAAGGTTACACAATAACGTAGCCTTTATTTTATTTGTAATTCATGTAATACATGAATTATAAATGCTCTTATTTTTTTCTATGCTTATTGTAATTATTGTCACAGCAATTGTTGTACGCAAGACTTTCTTGAGGGGGCTGCTTAAAATTTTATAGCTTAAAATTTTCTGTATCATATACATCTTTTTATTCCTGGTGTCTAACATCAGATGAAAATTTTCTAAATAGGATCGTTGGTCCAACTGGCTCTCCCTCACTACGTCACTGCTATATAGAAAAATTGCACAACTTCTATTGTAAAAATCACTCGTTTGTCTATGATTAGCGATAAACGTTTTTTAATCGTGCACATGTACTCTTTATAAATTGCTCTTTTTTCAGTAAATGATCGTGATAGGATTATTTCTACTGCTATATAATCTAATCATTAGTGTTTTTCATGGCTTCAGTTAGGGTAGAAATACGATGAAAACTCGTGTCAGCTAGGACACGATGTTGTTGCCGAGAAAAATTAAGCTTTTAAAATTAAATATTTTATCCGCAAAAAAGCAATTGAATAGGAGAATGTTCTATCTTTTCTTTATAATTTAGACAATCTACCAAAGAATGATATTTGTTCAAAATCAGAAAATTATTTTGCATGTTCTAATACTGGACCATGCATTTCAAAAGATCATATTTGCGATGGACGGTTGGTTTTATAAAAAAAAAGGTCCATAGGCTTCGTTAAAATCGTTTTCGTTATAGATTCGATTGTCCAAATAAAATAGACGAAAGTCATTGTTCAAAATTATGTTCAGAATCAGTTTGTCCCAATCATACGAAATGTATCGAACATCAATTATTTGGAAAACTTTGTCGTTGTCTCAATACTGGTTATCATCTAAAAATGAAAAATAACTCCTTTATCTGCGAAGGTAAGAAATAAATGTTCTCAAGACTTTCATATAAAAAACTTTAGATATTATTTCTGATAGAATAAATAATACTAAACTATCTTAAGTACTCAGGATATCAGCAGCAAGCGGAATGAAAATATAAGAAAAAAATGAATTATCTGAATAAATAAGTATTCACACCTGATATGTTCTTTTCATAAAGAAACATATGATAAAATTCATTCTCGTTTCTGTTCTTCAGTTTATATATATAGTCAGATATGAATATTTATTCAGATAATCCATTTTTCTAATTTGTTGATGATATCAAATTGAGCGTCAAAACTCACTAAAGAAAAGAAAATATTTCAGTTTTCTAAACGTCGAGTAATGATGTTCATAACTGTTATATATATTTTCTATACTCTTATTTACTTAAGCATAAATTTTATTATTGCTTAAGATAGTATTTTCTTAACCCCTTGCCATAGAATGACGTGATGTTCATGTCACGAACTCTCCATCACATCGAGAGAATTTGACGTGGTTTGATATATATTTTTACTGTCACAAAACTACTTAGCAATCTCTGATTTCCACATAGATAGATAGTTTGAGGTGCCTGTCATCCCATGCAGCCAAAAATAAATTTTCAAAGTTAGATTAAATGGTTATAAAATTGCTCACAAAATAAAGGTCAAACTTTTTTTAGAAAATAAAAAAAAAATTGGCATCTAGACATCAAAACAAATGAGCCCATTGGTGGAGGATTTGATTCTCTGTCTGACGGTGTGTTTTTCAGAATTTTTGGAAGAAATATCTAGATCAGGAAATTAAATTTAAAATTTAAAAATTTAAATTTTTCATCACGAAGATTTGACTTTCATTTGTTTTTAAGTCCAGATTTGTAATCACCGTGAAAAACTGCGTCTAATGATGTATTTTTAAGCTTTGTTCAAGCTAAAACAAAAATTCAAACCTTTTCATCCGAAAAGAGTTTCACTTTGAGTATCTTGAATAAGAAAAATAATACTATGCCAGAAGGTTAAACATTGTGTTTTAAAGTCGTTTAAATGCCAGTACCGTATAAGATGAATATGTATTTTTTAAAAATAAATTTCTTGTTTACCCTGTCTCGCAGTTATAGTGAAGCTATAGCACGAGTCAAAGTTAAGCTTTTAGTATACCGATATTTAAAAATAGCTCCCAAAATAAATTTAAATAAAGTTTGTAACGGGTATTTCTCTATTAATAATTGATCTAATTAAGATGGTTTCTTCACATTTTATGTTTGTTATTGTATGTAGATGATCCCTTTCTGCAGAAGAAAATTTATCTGATCTGTAGTTAATGAGATTTTGTGTAAGTAACATGTTTTATCTGTATATTTAACACACTTTTTTGTGTGAAATGAGTCATTGGTGTACTAAGCATAATTAAACGAAATTAGTAGTACAGTAATATACAATTTCAATGATAAAATATTATTCCATTATAATGCAGTGTATTGAAAGCACCTTTCCCACTAAGTTTGATTAACAATTCATAAACTATCAGTAGCACACTTAAATCAACACCGAGACACGGATTGATTTATCAAAATCATGTTTTTTAATTAATTTCACACAAATTTTTCTAGATATTGATGAATGTAGTTCTCTTGATTACTGTTCATTTGAATGTGTTAATTTGAATGGTGATTATAAATGTAAATGTCCTACTGCAGATTTCGTGTTTGATGAAGAAACAAAATCATGTAAAAGACTCAATAGTAAGTAAAGATAAGTTTATTAATATACACAAATTCTTTCATTAATTATTCTCTTTAGATAGATCACATATTCAATTATTAGCACTTTTAAATGAACAACTTGTATTGTATAATATGTTAAATGTCATTATTGATCATGTGGATATACAGATATATCAGACTAATTTAATTCAATATGATAGTGAACAAATGTTCTTTCTTTATTATGATGATCGACAATCAACCGTATTCTGGTTTGTAGATTTATTTTTTATAAATTTAAATGTATATTTACTCTCAATATAAAACTAAATTATATTTTTTATAGTACACAAGCCAATAATAATTCAATTGTTATTCCTTTAATAACAAAGATAAGAGTCGGTGATTGGACATATGATTCAAATGATAAGACATTATATTTAATTGAAAATAGTACACAAACATTGCGTATTTATGCATCTATTACATGTACAACAAAATTCAGTATTAAGATGATTTCGTGGCCATTGACTGCTAAAACAATTACGAACTATCCGTTAATTCGATTAGATATTAAAAACAAGTAAATTATACTAAACACTCATCAATTCGTTTATTTTATTTGAAATGTTTTATGCTTAGATATTTGTATCGTATTTTTGATCAATGTATAATTCAAACATCGACTCATAATCCAACAACAGTTCTAAATATGTATGAAACTACTAAACAGATTCAAGGATTAACATACGGTAACTTTTATTTATTCACTTTGTTCATACAAAATAATGTAGATTTATCTCTATCATTCATTACAGATACACTGACACAACGAATTTTTTGGACTCAAAAAGAGACTGATGAACAATATGCAATTTACTCATGTAGTTTTCAACTCAAATCATGCTATGATACATTAATTCGACTACCCGTTTCACAACCTTTTATATTTTATAATGTAAGTATAGTACATCATCAAGAAAAATGAAACATGTATAAATAGAGTTTCTGTTGATGTGAAATAGATTTAGTCTTTTCTTTTTCAATTTGACAATAGCATAAAAACTCTTTTTTAAGTAGACATAGGTCTAAGTTAAAGGTAGAAAATATTTCATATGAAATATGCGGCTAATGTTTATCAATTTTATGTTTGATTTTGATACAGGATGGAATTTTGTATTATTCTCAACAGCGTCATACATTTGAATTTATGTATATGTTTGGTAAAAAACGATTTAATTTAATTAATGTATTTAATACTACATACGAATCCGTCCGTTCAATCGTCTTTCTCGATACACTCATCTATTATAATCATAGTTTGTGTCGTTCATCAAATCCTTGTAAATCAAATGAAATATGTTTAACAACAAATATTTCATCGTATACTTGTTTATTTGCAAATGAAACGTTAACATATGTGTCCTTTGTAACAAGTCCATCGAAAATAAGAATAGGTCAGCTGCCAATCAGTGTCGGAATTGTTTCACTGATATTTATATTTATTCTTGCCATTGTAAGTATAAAAAATGTTGATTTTAAAGAATGTTGAATGAGTTACTATATTTTGTTAATAGATCGTAGTACTTTTGGTAAAATGGTATCGGCATCAACTCGTCGATAAACGACAGCAACAACACCAGCGGTCTCCAATGGATAATACTGCTGATCCATTGGGATTCCCGTTATTAATAGATGATTAGGTGAGTAAAAATTGAGATGTTAAACGTAATTAATTGTGATACATTCAAAATAAAAGTCGATTATCATCGGTATGTTTGAAGATAATTATTCCACTCAATTATTATTCTCTGTGTTTCAGATGGTTGGATAAATGCCGCTCAATCAACACTAAATAGTCCAAAAGGATCTCCATCTCGTTTATTTTTGTTCACAATATTGGTGCATTTTTCATTTTTGTGTATCTCATAGTAGTCGAATTGTCATTTCAGGATGAACATGACATTTGTTTTATTTTTTTTTCTTCCTTTCAACCAATTTAGACAATCAGGTAGTACAATTAATACAACATTCCTTGTTTTGCCACGTTTTAAATAGTTTTTTTCAATATTATGCCAGTGTCTTTTACAGTATTTTCACTTTTTTTTTCTCTTTAATGGGAATTTTATTTTTATTATAAAGCTGATTTTGTTTTCTTACCTTTCACAGTTGCTTTTCGCATGCTTTTAGTTTTCTTACCGTGAAGTTTCGTTGTTATTTTTATATTTTTTTTGTCTTCCGCTTATAATTTGAAATAACAACAAACAGACTTTGGATTAAAATGCATGCTGTAAGTTGATCTTAGAAAACAAGAAGCTACTCCAATGATTACTCAGAAAATATTATCAGAAAAAGGACGGGGTCCAAAAACCGGTAGAAAGCTGCCTCTCCTCAAAATGTTTTAATTTCGATGTAGATCGATAGAGAATTCAATTTTATGTAGTTTTCGGAGCTTCGAAATGCATTTTGTTACAAAAATAAATTATCAAAGTTTTTGATGCTGGATTTTTCCATTAATAATTCACTTTTGATAGGAAATGCGAATGGAATTGTTTTTCAAATATACCAATCGATAGAGCTCGACGAGCTGATCAAGAATATGTGCGAAGAAATGCTTGAAACTAAAAATAACCGTTATTTTTTTATCAAAAAAACGCTTCGAATCTAAGATTTTAGTACTATCTGTTACGGTATTTCGCTTTTTTCTCTCCCATTTAAGCTTTAATGACAAATCATTCCTAGTGTGATAGATAGTTCGCGAAAGAGCTACAAGAATATATATAAATAATGGAGTTAAAGGTTTGGGATCATGGTGAAATCGTGACAATAAGTTCAACATCCTTCAAAATCAGTATAAATTTGGAAATGCAAATTTCCACGATCAAGAATCGTTTTCAAAGCGAAATAAAGGTGATATTCATTATAAGCGCTAAAAAGTGAGTTGAAAGATGTGCTATTCATGATTTTAGCAAAGTTTTTGTTTCG
>CAJNOQ010003509.1:0-20067 GCA_905250885.1 Didymodactylos carnosus | reverse complement strand
TGTGGTGTTTTGCAAGTGTAGGTATATAGTCCCGTCAATTTACTTTCCAATAGTGAAAGCCGCAGCTCTCTAGCTCTTTGCTATCAAAAGTTACTAGATAAACAATGGACTGACTTATATTTTGAAACGGATAGTAGTTAGATCTTGAGTGAATTTTTCGAAGCAAAACTCAGGCACTGATTAATTCACAAGTATATATATCTACATATATATATATATACAATAAGTAAAATAATTAATTTCAAAATAACAACGAAACATAAATACAATTCATTATATTGTTTAAGAGCAAGTCGAAAAAAATTATGAATGATTAACAGAAATAACAGAATCAAAACATTGAAATCTTCTTTTTTGTGTGTATGTGTGTGCATTAAATTTTCAAACTGCATCACAACGGCAAAAAACCTATATTTAATGTGAAGTCATATCTGACCTAACGTAGATCAATTCATAAGATAATAAATATTCACAAATTAATTTAATGAACTGTAAAATAAAATTACAATTAATATAATTTTACATTTGTACGATGAATCATAGAAGTTTTGAGCTCGATTGCAACCATCGAGTGTACACAATGTTATTGTACCCTGCATACGTAAACCAGTTAGTCCCTGAAATCCTTTTAATCGAAAATTTCCGGTAGAATCAGGACTCTTTGTTGAATCCATAATATTTTCAACAATACATGTTCTTAAAAATAAATTTTTATATAAATATATTGAACTTATATTTGCATCAACATCGAGTACCGTTCCGGATATTTTAACACAAAATCGAGCTGGAAATGTTCCATGTTTTCCTTTCCATGTTGCTTGACAATCAAATTCAAGTTGATTATCAATTGAATTAAATGGATCATTACATGTATCATTATCGACATTTGTTGTCATACATTTGAAACAACTAAGAGAAGTTGAATTTTGTACCAGACTCCATAATAGAATAGCAAGAGAACAAATAGAAAATGGGATAAATATCATTGTCACACATAATAAACATACACAAAAATGAATACGCTAAAAGATAGACGTAAAAAATACATTAAAGTAACGAAGATTCAAGTAAGTAAGTTATTGCATGCATATCACTGATAGAAAAATAAAGTTCGTGCAGAATCGCGAAAAACTACTCTTTTGTATTCGGCACGCTCGATAACTCAGAAGTTTTTCTATTTTTGGCGAAAGATACGGTTAAAAGCCTAAGAAAAATTTTAAAACTAATATTATTTTCCCATGGAAATTACTTTTTGCTATTTTATTCGAAAAATTTTCCTAAATTTTTAATAATACGTCTTGCCAAAAATAGAAAATCATCGGGATTATCGAGTGGGCTGAATACAAAAAGAGTACTTTTTGCCACTCTGTATGAATGGATTTTATTTTTCTCTCGGTGATATGTCTTTTTTTTCTACTGCGCTTAATGCCGATTTGGTTTCTGTTTGTACCATTCGATAATAATAACTCAACAGTTATGAGATATGCCTGTTTGTTTAACTATTGTTTAAATTTTGCGAACTTCTGACTACATGTAAAATTGAATTACATATTATTTTATTACATATTATTTTATTACATAGGGGAAAATACAATCTATTAATCTTCATGCAGAATCACAGAAATGAACACCAAAACACTTCCTATCTCAGAATGATTAGACTCGTAACATTTAAACATTATGGATTTATTATTATTCCCACTCGTTTCCTTTTCCATCACGCCAAGTACATAGACTCTTCGAAAAATTCTACTACCGTTTTTATGTGTCATAAGCACACTATTCTACCCTATCGTATTTAAGATGTTTTTCTTCAACGTCCATCAGTTTATTCAGAAGTATCTGAAAACACTCACTTGTCTTTTTCTGTAAAATTATTATATTCTCAACTGTTGACTGGTACCATAGTCTATAGTAATCTTATATTTTAACATACTTCAGAGTGAAATAAATCATTGCATTGTTGAACAAAAAAAGTTTTTCCATTGTGATAAACGATTTTTTCCTTGTTTTTTTCTTTTTTCCTTACGAACAAAATTTGTTCTTTCATTTTCTTTCGTTGAATGATTCTATTCTCATTGTCAGATGACTTAGATACTATCCTTAAAAATGTATATATATACACATGGATAAGAGAAATCACTATATGTTTTGGAGTTTTTCTTTTTATTTCTATGTCATTTTTTCTTCTACCAAAAACAGATAAAAAATAGTATTTAACGCCATTAAAGCTATATATTTCCGGTCATAGTCGATCCTATTTCATAACAAATAATGAATATTTTTTCGATTAATTTTAGAGTCAGTAACAACATATATTATATATAGCAACATATATTATGTAGCAGAAAATTATATTTTCATTTTGTACATATCAGTACGAAATGTGCAGATGATTTTAAATTATTTTTTGCGAATTAGATTAAAGAATCCAAACTTGTTACATCTCTATGTTTTAACAATTATATCTCTAAGTCTGCTATTAATAATTAGAAGAAAAAAAAATGTAAAATGATAAATAAATAAATTGGTTGATTTTTATTAACTGTATCTCGAACATGGTGTAGTTAATTGTTTAATAAGTACTCGTTGATGATTTATAAAATTTTTATTAAATACTATTTTTCAGTGAATTAAGACTATTTTTTTACCATTGTTGATAATTTATATGCGAATATTCAGACTTTTCAATATTTTTAGTTTCATACGTACGTGGTACCATCATCGATGATAAACCGAGAATCAGTGGCTATTTCCTTTACACAAGTACTCATGACTCGTCTAGTCGTGGAAGAGAAAAATGTTGAAGTCTATATGAAAAAACAGTGGGATATTTATATAGTAAGGTGCCAGAAATTCCAAAATTCAGAAGGTTTTTAATATTGCATTTTTTTATACATGGTTGGATAGAGCGCGTCGAGATAATTCAGAAAATATGTGTTTTTTAATGTTTGTAGTTTAATTTCTAATTTAATGTTTGTTCTTTTTCGTTCTTCGAACATTTTGAAAGTATTTTTTTCACATTCAACATTAAAAACTGAGTATGAATCTGATATTTGATCGAGGTTAATATCAAAGATCTATCCAGTATGGACTTCTTGGACTCACCCTGTAAAAAGTTCACAAGCCAATTTGAAAACCTATCTAGTTTTTTTGTGTGAAGAGATGAAGCCGATTTATTTACTTCATTAGAACCACCATTAAACGAGCTTCAAAAGTATAAACCACTTTTATTTATTTTGCTTTGTTACTGAGACAATTCATTTCTCCTAGATCAGGAACGAAAAGTCGTGATTCTCAGTTTTCTACATCAGGATTCACCTTTTATACAATACAAATATTATATTCGGAATCAGCGTCAAAAACTGAGTCGAATGATGTACTACCTTAATCAAGGCAGCAAAACAAAAGAGTGAATAACTTGTCTTCAAGCTACCAAGCATCGGGTAACGTAAATTATCGTACATATGATTACATAAACTCCCGCATCATTGTGTCGCCAGTTCGCGATAAGAACAGCGTGACTCAGTGGACGAAAATTGCGAATAAATAGCGATCGCGTGAAAATATTCGAAAATGGCGAGCGCTTTGTTTTTTATTGACTTGCGTCTCAATGACAACACGAAAGTTGACTAGAGCCTTCGAACTCATCATTTATTCAAAATCTTTGAAAGTAAGATTTCATTGAAAATATATTATTTGACCGCAACCATTTTTCATTTTCAACGTTATTCTCGTGTTAAACAAAACTGAAAATGCTTCTCGTTTTTCAAACACGTTCCTTTTTACCTAGGGCATGCTTTTCTTTAGAACACATTCATGATTTTCGAGTAAAGAAAAATGCAATGCGTTTTATTTTGAATTTAAACGAAATAAAGCGGCTTTCCTCCTACATTTCCTAAAACGAGTATTTTCCCCTTATTTTCACTAAAAATAAAAAGCAAAGATAAACATTAAAATTTAAAAGCTCAAAGATAGAGCATTGATCCTGATAATCAGCATCCTGGATTCCATTTCCAGTCGAGATATACTTTTTCCGTTGGTTTGTTTATCAGATTAAGTCGCTAAAAAACTGTGTTCTCATAAAGATAAACATATTGCAAATTATAAATGGGCTAAACGCAATCTCTTTTTCTAACCTCGTTTAATTTTGTTTTTATTCTTTTTTTTGTAACGTAATCGGACGGAAACAACTTTTCATTATTGCTTAAGCGCAATTATATATCGAACACATTTGTTCCTCAATGAGAAATGATATTAATTTTCTGAAACGAAAACATACGCGTTATTTCGAATATGCGTTTTACAGTACTCACGACTAAACATGAGATTAAACACGATTTGACGTCCGCATAAAATCGGTTGCATTTTATTTCGTTGCTTACTGAGACTGAAGATTTTCTTCAATTTCATGAGCAATGTCGTGTGCAACTCCGTTTTTTACCGTCTCGAAACAGGCAGCTCTTCTCCTCTCCTCCAACAAGGTTGCTCTCATATTGTTGCTATTCTTGTCCATATTCTTTTTTACGTTTATATTCTCTTACAAGATCCTCGAGAAGTCCCCTGGCTCAGGTGACCGTTTCTGTGTGTCGAAACTGGTCGTACCAAAGGACTTTTCAATATAGGACGGAAGCTATGCTTCATTGAGAAAAACCTGTTTTCTATCATTTTTTAAACGCATTTTCATGCTTAGTTTGATCCAGTATGCATCAAGATATCGTTAAACAATGGGCAGATATATTCACCGAAGTTGTTGATATTGTAAAAATGAAACTCACTTGCAGGCGTAATGATTTCTTATAGTCTGCTATATTTTGAATTCTTATAATCTATTGTATGTTTGTGAAGAAAAGCTCTATTCTATTATTTCTTTTAACTTCTCCTTACTTTAAAGATTCATAGATATTATTACGATAAATCTTTGTGAAACACACAACAATGCAGTTACAACGACATGTGATTGACTACAGCAGATGTCGCTATTGTAGGTTTTCAACATCCAGCAACTGAACAACAGTGAATGAAACTCAATCTGTCCAATATGCAGTATTAGTCTTCGTTTACTTTGTTATTGGTTGACGTACCTCCAATCGTTACTAAGAAGTGGATATTGGATATACTCAAATGTTGTTATTATTGCACATATTTTGCTTCCTGTTCGGCGATTGCATTATGGGCAGACAGTTCTTGGGCACAGTTCTTTTGGTTTAACCCATGGTCAATAATTAATTCTTTCTCGGGTAGCAACATCATACATCAGCAAGCAGGCATTAGTCTCTAACAGCTTCATTTTCTATTTCTGCTACTTCATTTTAAACATATTTTCAGTCTAAGATATTCGTTGGTGCTGTGTAGCGCTAGCTATTTGCATAAATAGTTCAAGGGACTGCAGGGCAAAGATCTTAAACCAACACTTAATTATTGCTTCTAAGTGTATGATTAATCAAATCTTAAAATACATATTGGCAATGACTAATTTAAGTGTTGTCTTCTCAAATTCGTTTCTTTCATACCAGGGGTCCTATCACAAAAAACTTAAGTCATGGGGAATGTAATCTTAAAGTTAAGATCGAAAACTTAAATCGGACTCGAGTCATTGACGCATTTTTCGAAT
This sequence comes from Didymodactylos carnosus, assembly GCA_905250885.1. Lineage (NCBI taxonomy): Eukaryota > Metazoa > Rotifera > Eurotatoria > Philodinida > Philodinidae > Didymodactylos > Didymodactylos carnosus. Next base: position 14,453 of record CAJNOQ010003509.1, on the reverse strand, counting down.
AGCTCAGACATTTAACGATACGATTCGACGAAAACGACATTCTAAGGATTAAAGAATAAATATTTCGTTATTTTGCGGATTTTTATTCGAAGTTTGTCACTGTTGTCAACGACTTTTAAAAAGTAAACAAATCGCCAACTTAAGTCTTTTTCGTGATACGGTTTAAGTCCCCGGACTTAAGTCGGTCTTAAACTTAAACGTAAGTCGGTGACTTTAGTTTTTTCGTGATACGACCCCCAGTATCTTACTAACCATGCGAATGATTTTTACAAAAATTTCCTAGAATTATATCCAAAAGAGATGTACTACGATGGTTTGATTTTTATTGACATTTTGCTGTTGCTGTCAATAATATCATGAAATAGAATGACTACTGAAGACTTGCTATGATCCTAAGTATGTTTTAAGAGAATGCATTTTTTCCTGTTACCAGTCTTTTACGAAGTGCTTTCCTTCCTTGTATAAGAACGTATATTTTGATAATATTCATAGTTTATTTTATTCTTCAGATTTTTCATACTCTATACTTTGCCGTAGAATTATCCAGCAAAGATGGTTCGTGTCACCATTAAAGGTGGTGTCTGGAGAAACACAGAGGTTGGTAAAACTCGTCTCCTTTTATCATATTGCTAGATTGTATTCGAACTCTGTTTTAGGATGAAATTCTAAAAGCGGCTGTTATGAAATATGGAAAAAATCAATGGTCTCGTATTGCATCTTTGTTACATCGAAAATCGGCCAAGCAATGTAAAGCAAGATGGTATGTAATCATTTTTTATCTAGTATAATATTACGCACCATATTGATCTGTCGTTGCAGGTTTGAATGGTTAGATCCAGGAATAAAAAAAACCGAATGGAGTCGGGATGAAGATGAAAAGTTATTGCATATGGCCAAATTGATGCCAACACAATGGCGCACAATCGCACCGATTGTAGGCCGTACGGCAGCACAATGTCTGGAACGTTATGAATATTTATTGTAAGTATCGCCTATAATTGTAAGAAAACAGCAACACTCTTTTAAGTCAGTTGTTTAATAACATTGTCTTCTCTATTCAGAGATCAAGCTCAACGTCGGCGAGAAGGTTTAGATGAAAACAATGATGATCCAAGAACATTGCGTCCGGGTGAGATTGATCCAAATCCAGAAACAAAACCAGCGCGTCCAGATCCAATTGATATGGATGAGGATGAATTAGAAATGTTGTCGGAAGGTGAATAGTTTGCTCTTTTAGTCTCTTCATACAAGTCAAACTATTTTGCTTCTTTTTAGCACGTGCGCGTTTGGCAAACACACAAGGAAAAAAAGCAAAGCGTAAAGCAAGAGAAAAACAACTCGAAGAAGCAAGGCGTTTGGCTGCATTACAAAAACGTCGAGAACTTCGTGCAGCTGGTATTGAAGTACGACGATATCACAGTCGAAAACGTGGTGTCAATTACAATGTTGAAATTCCATTTCAAAAACTTCCGGCAATTGGTTTTTATGATACATCGAATGAAGAATTTGATCCGGAAAAAGTTGATTTTCGTCGTTTACGAAAAGATAATGTCAATTCTGTACAAAAAGAAGAAAATGAACAACGTGAGATGAAGAAGGATAAAGACAAATTAAAACGAAAAAAAGAAGAAGACTTACCGACGATGATTATGAATGAAAATAAATTAGAACCAATTCGTAAGCGATCGAAGTTAGTGTTACCCGCACCACAAATAAGTGATATGGAGTTAGAACAAGTAGTTAAATTAGGACAAGCAACAGAAATGGCAAAACAGCAAGTGACCGAAACTGGTACACCGGCAACAGAAACATTACTCGGTGATTATAATTTGACACCAGATTTGAGTAAATTACGAACACCACAATTACCATCCGCACTTGACAGCGTGAATATTCAAGCACATAATCTGAATATATTGACAACTCTCGATACACCCTTGAAAGGTGGTCAAAGTACTCCGTTGATGGATGTTAGTAACGAAAAAACAAAATCAGGTTTAATAATGACAACGCCAAATACGCTATATGCGACACCTTTTCGTACTCCTCGCGATGTGACAAATAATACACCATCAGTTCGAGCGATTCAAACACCCGGTGATCTTATGAATGGTATAGGAACTGTATCAACAATAGGTGCGACGCCTGGCATAACACCCGTTCGAGATAGATTGAATATTAATGCTGAAGATGGCTTGTTCGACGATCAAATGAAACAGGTAACGCTTTGCTTGACCATGACGAATTGAAAAGATATGACGTTTACCAGGAACACTGAAGTGGAACTGTTTTATATCACATTTTTGATTTAAAGATGAATCAAGAAGAATACAGACGCGTAAGATCCCTGCAAGACATTTGTGTCATTTAGTTTTACTACCTCTTTCATTAATAAACTGTTTCTGTCAGCTGCTTTAACGGGAGTTACTGGAATGCCCGCCGTTTATGTAGTTCACGAGAGAAGCATTTCTGTAATTCGCTTGGCTTTAGCTTTTTTGTGAGCGTTAGAAGCTTTTCTGCTGGTAGATGGCCAGAAATGTATCGAATCGTTTTTAAGGTAGAGTGTTTTGAGAAAAATTTACTGAATTACATCACTTTGTTTTACTTTACTCAAAACTGTCGTTAAAAATACTGTTTATCGAATCTAAAAATTAGAATTAGAAACGAAAATTTTCTGTAAGGTTTCATTGGTGCACTTTTCAAAACTAGAGCTATTCATTGTCAAAAGTTTTCTTTTTCGCATTTTAGCAAGAAGTGAAACAGCAATTACGTCGCAATTTAGCACGTTTACCAACGCCGAGAAATGACTACGAAATTGTTTTACCATCTGACGTTGATAGTGTCAGTGAATTTTCACACGATGATGAACGAATGGATACATTAAATGGCGATGAAGATCAAGGCGATATTGATAAACGTACACAAGAAGAAAGAAAACAACAACGTAAGTTAATAACATTATTTGAGTTCATAGGCAAAGTTAAAAATAAGAATTTAAGAATAATTGCGGCTATCATGATAAGAACATTCTTTGTACATGGAAAGATGAAAAAACATTAGATATATGTAGCCAGTTGTACTGTTTCGTTTTTATATAATTTTCTGTACGAAGAACAACTTGAAAATGAGCGCGTATCAATAGGTCGAAATATCGAATTGTAATTATTGGTTTTAGTTTTAATTTTTTACTTTTATTAAAACTTTTATTAAAATTCTTATCATGATAGCCGCAATTATTCTTAAATTCTTATTAACAACATAAGTTTTTCATGGATAAAAAAATCTATGAAAAGCTCTCAAATCTTGATCAGTACAAGATTATTTATTGTCCGCTTGTTATTTGTTTGAGTTTCTGTTATTTACAACGAACTTATAAATTAATAAACGTCTTCTTATGATATAAAATATAAATGTCTTGAATACTTTAGTTCGTGAACATTTCAAACGTCAAACACAAGCTGTACAGCGTCAACTTCCAAGGCCCATTGATATTAATCATACTATATTGAGACCAGCGACAATTGAAGCACCGATGAACGATTTACAAAAGGTAATAATCTTTTTTCTTTGATCAATATAAAAATTTAATTCTTGTTCGTTTTCAGGCAGAAGAATTAATAAAACAAGAGATGCTTGTTCTACTACATTATGATGCCTTGAATAATCCAGTTAGTGGCACATCAGTATCGTTACAAAATGCAAGAAAAGATAGTGAAAAGAATAGTACATATTTAGATGCACACTCATATGAACAGTTTAGCGACGATGATCTATTACAGGTAATTACATATTATTATGAATATAGGCTATCAGTACGATTCTGTAGGATTTTGTGGTAACATTACCTCTGATACTGTTAAATCGTAATTTTATTCCCATAAATTATGTTCATCTAAACGTTTCGGTGCGTTGTATCTTCATCAGTAGACGAATATAATTTGTGGGAATAAAATTACGATTTAAAAGTATCAAAGGTCACAATATGAATATAGTTTTTTATTATCGTATTTTATCTTTGTTAAGGCACGTACAATGTTAGAAACAGAGATGAATTTAGTTAAAAAGAGTATGGGACATGGTGATATTGGTTTGGACACATATTCGAAAGTATGGGATGAATGTTATTCACAAGTATTATTTTTACCATCAAAAAGTCGTTTTACACGTGCTAATACAGCAACGAAAAAAGATCGTATTGAATCGTCGGAAAAAAAATTAGAGGTAATTTTATTTACAAATACACTGAATCCATTCATATTTGTTCAAAGCTTTGTTTAGAAAAAGTACATCTTGAGTCTCTTACGTGTTCAAAATATTTTTTTCTAAAAAACATAAGAAAAAAAGCCTCTCTATAATAGACGGATATAGATGAGTTCAATACAATTTAATCTAACTATTGTTGTATTTATTTTTTAAGTTGAATCGTAATCTAATGGCACTTGAAGCTAAACGTGCAGCTAAATTGGAGAAAAAATTAAAAATGTTACTGGGTGGTTATCAAGTGAGTATATAACACGTTTTGTCTTGTATTTTGAATCTCATTTAAAACATTTTTATTTCTAGTCACGCGGTCAAGCTCTAAATAAAGCTTTAAATGATATTTACGAACAAATTGATCAATTACAAGTAGAATCAAAAACGTTCGAAGTATTACGACAAAATGAAACTCAAGCAATTCCAAAACGTATTGAAGTATGTATTAAAAATGATGTTCTACAGTAAGATATGACTACTTTTTTAGATGTCTTATAAATTGACATTCATATCAGTACACGTAGATCGATCAGAAAATATCTGTGATAAAATGAAAGTAAATACTATATTTGTTTTTTATTTTAGTCTTTTAGCGACGATGTTATAAGACAAGAACAACGTGAAAAAGAATTACAAGCACATTATCAAGATTTAATGGAAGAACGTAGTGATTTATTACAACAATTGTAATTAATCAATGGGTTATTCTTTGACTACAAAGTGCACTATTTTCCAAAGAACGTCAATATCAACATATATTATTATTAATTTTTTGATCATATTTTCATAGATTCAAATGAACCGTCTGTTTTTTTGTTTGTGATTGTTAGACAATTGTCTCACTGTCTTTCTTTCTCTTTCTTCTTTCTTTCTTTTTTCGCATCACATATATGTCTAATTAATCTATATCAGACTCCTTTTTTATTGTTCTTTTTTAAAAAGAAAAAAAGTCTATTTCTCGGTTAAATTATATTTTATCAAATATATACTTTTAAAGAGAAACAATGTTGATTTTTTCCATAAATAAAAGTTCATTTGTTAAATACGTTCTTCTATTAGCTAACAAAAACGCAATCCTTCATTGAGATTTACAAAAAAAAATGTTCAATCTTATTGTATTGTCTACCTTGAATTGCTGTCAATTCGTTGATGTTACAGGTAATCAAAACCAAAAGGATTCTCTTTCATTTGCTTATTATGGTAAGTGAACGATTTTAATAATTAACACATCTTAATTCCTGTGAAATCTTTCTTGTTCATGTTTATACTTAATTTTTTATAGATTTTGCTATCTATGGCTGACTCGGATCTTGATGATATTCGTGCAAAGCGTATGGCTGAATTACAAAAACAATATGGAGGAAATCCAACTGGTAGTGAAGGAGGTGGAGAAAAAAATCATGAAGATCAACGACAAAAACAAGAAGAAATGCGTAATGCAATGTTAAGTTCATTATTAACTCAAGAAGCAAGAGCAAGACTAAATACAATTGCTGTTGCAAAGCCAGATAAAGCACGTATGGTAGAAGATATTTTAATGCAGAATGCACGAAGAGGTGCATTCGGAGGCAAAGTATGTTAATTTTAGATAATAGTCTACTTTTCGACTAAATTATTATTTTTTTGTCCGTTTTCTAATAGGTCTCGGAAGAACAATTGATTAATATTCTTGAACAAGTGAATAAAGCAACTGAAAAAACAACTAAAGTGAATGTAAGTTAAATGTAGCAGAGGGCTAAATAATTTTTACTCACGTTTAAAATTTAAGAGTTTAAATACATTACAATTTCTTTTTCTTTACGACTCGAATTATTTTCATTTTTTAGTTTGACCGACGTCGTGTGGCTCTTGATTCTGATTCTGATTAGTTCAATTTTTTTCTATCATATAAATCACTTAACGTGTGTATCCTAGCCCTTTCGTTTTTTCCAATGTGTACATTTATTATCTCTGGTTTTTTATATAGCAAATGTTTCTTTTTTTTGAATATGTTTTGTTCTAAACATAACTTCTGTTTAAATATGAAAATACATGACCTGATTGTGATGACATTGTTTCGGTAAACTTAGTCATTTTGACTGATCTCTCTCAGAAAAACGGTTGATCCTATTGAAAATAATGATGAGATGAATAGTTTGTTTATATTATTCCCGTTAAGATCATCTGTCATAATTTTTCATGTCTTCTGATTGCTAAAAAATGAATTTTATGTTTTATTCACAGCTTTGTACCGTACCGTAAATAACAAAAACAGATCTTTCTTTAGTCCTTTTTAACTAAATAAATCTTTTTCTTCGTGTAAAAAGTTATAACAAGTCTTACTCATAAAAAAAATTATCAGCGTGTAATTCTGATGTCTCAATAGGACGTCTCCCAAAGTAAACTATTTCAAGAACTGCCGAGGAGACGAGCTATGCCCAGGGAGAAAGAGCCTGGAGTTTCACTACGTTTCATGATACTTTGTTGCCTATGTAAATCGCTGATGATCTACTTGAACATTGATTAATTTAACTTTCTCTTTTAGATATTTATGATTAGATCAAATTAATAAACTTAATCTTAATTCAATCCTTGCTTTAGATCGAACAATGAAAATTTGGACATCGACTCACATTTTTGAGTTGAGTACCGTATTTGTGATGATTTTTGAATATTCACGAATGCTTTCTTTTGTAGTCATGAATGGTCTACAGTTGTGAAAGCGGCACTGCAAAAATATCCAAATCCTGTAAATCCAGGCATTCTAGGATGTGACGTCGTAGATCGGAAAGTAGAAAACGGTCTGATCATATCTCATCGTGTTTTATTGTGTAACTGGTCAATTGCACCGTTGTTTGCAAAAGTAGGTTTCGTTCATTATTAGTAGGAGCTAGGCGTGTGACAATTCACTGTTCCCGTTCTTTCAACTAGACGACGATTCAACAGTTTCCGTTTCTGAACTAGGAATGATTCAGCAGTTCACATTCCTAGAAACGAGGAACGGTTCACTACTTTCAGTTCCTGCGAATGGGAATTACAGTTCTTTTTTAAACTAGGAACTGTTCGGTATATCGAAGCTTTATTGCTTATGATTTACTAACTCTCGGTCAGTGCGGCGACATATTCCTATCGGAAATCTTTTTTACAGCAAAATTTGTCTATATCCTGATAGAGATATAGGAGATGTCGCCCTACTGTCTGTTCATCTCCTTTAACATGCTAGTGAATGATCGATCAGGACAATAGTACTTAATAACTTATCTTTCGTAACAGCACGAGAACATTAATTATCTTTTGTGTTAGTCAGGAATTATCTTTTGCATGAGAGTACAGGAAAGTCTTTCACTAGAGGATCGCAAAGGCCCGAGTTTTTTGTGACCAACTTCCTGAACTGTGAAGTGAAATAGTTCAGAAAAACTTTTCACCGGTAAATGGTAAAAATTCTGCTAATAAAAAATTTGTCAGATCAAATATTGTGCTATAGGAAAAATCAAAAGTTTTCTTCAGACAGGTGTGGCCGCATCGAAAGTAGTACCTTTGAAGGACTTCCTCTCCTCAGCCCGTCACTGAAATGGAATTCGAACACAGAATTCTTGAGGCTTTTGTGTAATAATACCACAAATATGAGGAATCTTCAAAAATCTGCACAATGATAGTTCATTTTATTGTACATATTTCCTTTAGCCTGATAGGTGGATTTTCAACTGTTCTTGTCAACTGAGAATTCAATAGACAAATCTTAAATCGGCATAGACAAATTATTTCGAACGGCAAACTAGAAGCTAAACTTCACCATGCGATCTCTGACTTAAGCAGAAGATGAAAAATCCTGAAAAAAAACGGCATAATTTAACAACGAAACTAGTATCATGCAGCTAAAACAGGATAACTATTGAATATATTCTTTTCAATGATCTCACTAACATGTTAAAGATATGAACAGAGAATCAGTAAATCATAAGTAATAGAGCTTCGGTATACCGAACAGTTCCTAGTTCAAAAAGAACTGTAGTTCCCATTCGCAGGAACTGGAAGTAGTGAACCGTTTCTCGTTTCTAGGAATGGGAACTGAAAATTAGTTTCCGTTATTAAGGAACTTAAGTTCAAGAAACTACGAACTGTCACAGGTATAGTACGAGCATTTCATTATTTTTATATCTTCATCATTTTGGCGAGAAAAGTAACAAAATAATAAGTAATTTTCTGAATTATTCGTAACTAATAATAAGAAATTATAATACTACTTTGTTAGTAATGAGTAAACCAAAAATTACTAATTAGTATAAACTAATTATCAACGGATCTCTCGGCGTGGTGGCGAATATCTGTTCTTTATATTGTTCTAGTTAATTAACATGGACGGTGTCGGTTATGGATCTGAACATTCAATTATCGATGCTAATAAACGTTTAATGATGTTAAGAACGAGAAATTTAACGTTAAATCGTTATTTGAGTGTGGAGGAAAATCTTCAATATATGCCACATCCAGAAAACAATTCAAAAACTCTATTAAAACAAGAAGCAACTATTACCGTGAAAAATGTTCCATTGACTAATTATATGGAAGCATTGATAGAAAAAACAATCAATTCAAATGCAAACAAAGTAAGCAGAGAATAGACGTTCAACTACAAAAAAAGTAGACGGAGTGTGAATGAATATCTCAACTATCAACCAGTAATATTCAATTAATTGTTATTTGTTTTATTATAGGGTCGTCAAGCAATTGAATGGGTTATTAGAAGAATGCACAACGATTTACCAAGAACGTCTTTATTTTCTTCTGAACAATTAGCCTAGCTCTTTCTATTTACTTTTCTTAGGTTATTTTTTTGCGGTGATAAAAATTATCTATCTCTTTCTAGTCTTTTCTTTGAATTCGAATTGTTTTTCTTTTCTTTTGGAATATTTTGTTGTAGGCCAATTTGTTAATGTTTTTCTTTCTCATGAAAATAATTGTTTCTATCTTCATAAATCGAACAACTTTTTTTGTATCGATACCGCTAGACGGTAACAGTAAAAAATAAAAAAAAGTTACATTTTGATTTCTGCTTATCGATGAGAAATGATGGTATATATTAATACTGTTTATGATCATTTCTTCGGGTTCTCATCTCTTACGAAGTGCATGCCTATGCACGTTAATATTTTAATATTTGCCTTCTTGGTTCTGCATAGTATAGAAACAATGTTGAGAAATAGAAGATTACTTCCACTGTCTAAGTCTAATACTTATGATTAATTAAAAAAAGAATAGATTCTTTTTGCTTCAATACTAATAGCGTATCATATTGCTGTAGTTTTTCAATTTACAAAAATTGTTTGATGATAATTTATTTTCATATATTTAGGTAATTATTTTGTCTATCAAGGGAATAACATAGCATTATCAACTGGAATGAAAGTAACGTTTTGTTACGTAATATTGGTAAGTAATTTTAAAATGTATATATTTTTAAAAACTATCCTATTTATTATGTTTTTCAAGTCATAATGGTTGATTGGACAAATTCTAGACAACAACGTCAACTTTCTGTAACACAATATAATCCTATCATAGATGGTTATTCACATAAGACTACGGGAAGTATAGCTGGTTCCAATCGATCGCGTCGTCCGTCATGGTCTGATGCAAAAAAAGATTTTATTGAAGATGATGAAGCATTTTCTGATGCACATACACAACTATTAAAAAATTTAGACTTATATTATAGAAAAGGTATTGATAAACTGTCAATGTATTATTTGTAATCTAATTATTGTTATTTAATTTTTTAGTTAAACGACAATTATTAGCATTTCAATCTTTACCGACTGGCTTATTTCCAAATCATTTAGAACCTAAGAAGAAAGTAGCTCATGTTGTTGAAAATGTTTTTTGCGCTATTTCTGTATGGTCACTACGCCAATGTTACATGTAAATCGTTATGAAACATTCTATTGTTATAAAAATATACTTAACAACTTTTTATTTTAAAGAAAAATTGATAATGATCAAGGTCGTGCTCATGAACTAGGGCAAGCTGCTGTGAAATGTATGAGGGGAATATTAAATTGTTGGATGAAACAAGCTGTTAAAGTATGTACGATTTTTATCCTACTACACATTTTTTTTATCAAATTTTACAAGTTTAGCTCGAAATATTTAAAGGTGAACAATCACCAAAAGATGCCTTACATTCAAAGTTCAACGTTTACGATGGTAGTGAAGTATCAGGAGCTGATGAAGTTGGCCAATTACAAGTATGTAGGATCGATTCTATTGTCTTTTTATAATCAACACTATATTTCAATTATTTAGATCTGTGCTATTTCTCTCTATTTATTGACAATTGCACAGATGATTACATCTGGACTGCAAGTATGTACTTTTTTTTAATCAGTCCTTTAACGTCCAATATCTTTCCAAATGAACATTGACATAAAATCTATGTAGAACAGCATATCAGAAAACGGATCTCATATCGATTTTAGAATAATAAAAAGCCCATCAAATAAAAAAATATTCTATTCGACTGTTTAAAACAACCGAGATATTTAAATTAGAAAAGAATTTCGTTCTAATTACAGTTTTTCGAGCTGTTATCGAGCAGCTCGTTTATTCTCGTCTTCTTAGAAAGTTGGTCGAAAATATTCGTTTCCAAGCTAAGCTAATTAGAGAATTAGATAATGGAACTATTGAATTGCTGGTGGTACATTTTAGAAAGTTTTGTTTCAGTAGAGTCTGATTTGTGAACATCTGCAATTTACATAATATATTTAGATGTATATCTGGATGTTCAGATATTCTGATATTCAAGTTAGATATTTAGATATTCAGATGTTATAGAAATGGGAAAAGGGAAGGTGGGGACGGCAAGGGAAAATGAGAGTGAGGCGCTTCCTGATATTCGCCACCGGGAAAGAAAAAAGGAAGATATCTGAATATCTGATCATCTAGATATTATCTAAATTGCAGATGTTCACAAATCAGACCGGTCTCTTTTGTTTTGCTGAATTTTTGTCAATTGTGTTTTCATTCACCATGTGGACTTATTTTCCATCTATAATAACTCTCGAGAACTAATGATTTACACTTACATATGTCGAATTCATGACTTTTAATCGATTGTTACAGAAACTTCTTTTTTTTTCGATTTATGAATCAAAATTTGAGGTAAAAAATCTTCAATTTTTACATCAACAACAAAAAAAATTCTATTTTTGATCATCATTTAGTCATATCTTGATCTTAGAGGTGACATTATCATGTTAGAGCATATGTTTTTTGAAAACAAATGTCAATTCTCTAAAATAGTGAAGTGTGGATAAAAAAAGAGAAAAATCAGTGATCTACGATAGTCGTAATTGTCTTTATTTACAGATTATCTATTCAATTGATGAGGTTAATTTTATTCAACAATTGGTGTTTTATATCGAGCGTGCTTATCGAACACCTGATTATGGTATTTGGGGACGTGGAAGTAAATATAATAATAATACATGTGAACTTCATGCGAGGTATTTTGATTACTATTTCGTACAATTCTTGTAATTTACTTTTGATATTTATTTTACTTTATTTTTAGTTCGATTGGGATGGCTAAAGCAGCATTAGAAAGTAATAAATTGTGTTATCCACGTTGAGAATAATAAATAAATCATTAAATTGTCAATTTTTTTAGCAATGAATGGTTTTAATCTATATGGAGAACGAGGAGCAAGTTGGTCAGTAGTCTATGTCGATATTGATGCACATAACAGAAACAGAACAACATTCGATACATTATTACCAAGAGAATCAGCATCAAAAGTATAATGAATGCTTTTTTTTTCTATATGAAAGTTCAACAAAGTAATATCATATTTAGAATACTGATGCCGCTTTATTATTCACTGTCAGTTGGCCAGCATTCTCTATTCATGACACGAATCTCGTTCAAACAACAATCAAAAAATGTATACGAAAATTACGTGGATCCTACGGTTTTAAACGATTTTTGCGTGATGGGCAATATACCACTATCGAACCAAAAGATAAACGATTTTACGAAGCATCGGAAATTAAAGTAGACAAAATGTTAATTACATGTGTATTTATTTCAATATATGACAGTATAATTTTTAGAAATTTGATAAAAACGAATGTGAATGGCCAATGTTTTTTGCTTTAATGGTTATTGACGGTAAAAACAGAATGAAGCAAAAATATCAATATAGAATACATAATTTGTTTCATTCTATTGTAGGATTATTTAAAAATAATCAGCCTCAAATTGATGAATATCTTGGTTTGTTAAATCCTCTACTTCGACGAACAACGGAAGGTAATGATTTGATCAACTTTTCTTACCATTAGAATTTTAAAAATCTTAACAAAAACTTCATACACACACACACACAAAATATACACGTACTATCTATTATAGCTGCACGTACTGAAGATAAATCAGATTGTAAGATGATCACTTGTTGTTTTATTTAATTTTTATCATGTTCTTTTCCCTACCCTATTTATTCAATAATTTGTTAGAATTAAGAAATTTTTAAATAGTAAAATTATTTCAACAGTATCTAGTTATAAAGCATCAATGAAGAAAGTTTTGAAAGTCTTAGACTATCCTGACTACGATATTCTAAGAAGATAGATTAGAATACCTTGGCTACTTTTCTGTTGTCTGAAAGAGACAGTTCATTCATCTACATGAAATTCTAATGTACAACTCATTATTATTTAACCTCATTAAGACACAACTAGTTGTACTCAACATTTTCTTTTTTCATTTTGGGTTAAAAAAGACATGAATAGGGCTGTTCGAAATTTGAATGTGTTGTGAAAAACTACCGAAAATTATGAGAAGATCTTTACATTAGTATGTAGAGAACTATTCGATCTATCATCATGTTCACTAGCAAGTTTTTCTAACAAGAAACAGTTGAGAACTCGAAAAAATACGATGAAAATTTGAAAAAGTGTCTTTTTTTACTTCATAGAACTCTAGATTTATGCAGTTCGTGCCTTTCTTTATACTGAACTATCCTGATGGGCTCACAAGCGGCAAAAAGATTTCTTTCTCTTATTTATCACACCGTTACTGTAACAATACCAACACTGTGATAGTTCTGCTTTTATCGTCGTAAGAAACTCTTCTGAACACTCTTTTAATTGATTTTATTCACAACTTATCGTTCTTTGCTTTATGACTTTCTGAAGGCGAAAAGAACAAAATCATTTGTCTATTTTGTCAATTCGTTTTTGTTAACTGTTGAACACATATATGCTGCTGTTACGGTATATATCATGATATCATCTAACAAATTATAACAAGCTTATCCTTAGCTTTTTTCTTTGTTGTGTAAAAAAACACGCAGTTTTAGTTTTATTACACAAATTGCACGTTATTTGGCCTGACTTAGTTTGAAAGTATGAAAACTATCAATGTAATTCGGATTCGGATCAACTATTTTTAAGAAATCGTTCTCATTGTCTATGTCACTTGGCACAGTGGGCATCCAGGCGGAAATTAGGTGAAAAATCGAAGTTGCTCCTAATTCAAATACAAATAGTGGAAAATGTAGCCCTTTCAAAGGGCTATCGAATGGTATATAAATGTCTATTTTGAAAATGGTTCCTACGACGAGAAATCACGGTACACAAAACCGATTACGGATATCGTTACCACATACGAAATAAAGATTCTTTGCTTACTCAATTATGTTACGCGATTTCAAAGCAGATATTCAGAATCAGCACGTCTTCAGCTACCTATTGATAACAAAATATTTCTATTTCGGCACCGAATTCAATAAGTAAGAGCGACATGTTCTCCATAACGTCAGTCCGTAGTAACAGTACTCCAGTATAGTCGGGTTGCCCTCGTTAGCCCCACGCGAAAATAACATTCAAACACATCAAAATGTTCCTCAAACGCTACTCTATGTATTCTAAAATTGCAAAATCTCGCATATTTTCCAAGGAGGTGTCATAGATTTTCCAAAATCCTAAGGAGTTTTCGCGTATTTCACATTTCTCTCTCTCACCAAAGCACTTTTTCGTACAAATAATGCCATATTCGGAATCAGCGTGAAAAACTACGTCGAATGATATATAGCTTTTTAATTTTTCTGCAGAAATATTTTCGGTCAAACTGAATTATACAGTTGAAAGCCTGTCCGCAGCAAATTTTGCTTAGGAAGTTGGATATTTATTTTAGCAATAGTACGCAAGTGTATAAACAC
>CAJNOQ010003508.1:0-20067 GCA_905250885.1 Didymodactylos carnosus | reverse complement strand
CAGCTAGATAAATGTACCTTTTAATCTAGTTAATCTAGCTGTAAGTGGGCGCTGCAGCTACTTCTGCAGCTAGATTTTCTCGCTTACTTAGTTTTGCTTAGGTCACTTCTTTTCTTTCTTTATTTTTCGACAGAACGAAAAATGCAGGTTGTTTGTTTAGAATTTTTAAAATATAGAACATAAAAAATCTTTTTCTCCGTACGTCCTTTAAGAATATTCATTAATTTTTTATTAAGTTGCACTTAGGATTAATATTTTTTTGCTGATAAATGCTTTCCAGAAAACTCAGTAATTTGAAAATAATTAATCGCTGTTCTCCTTGATTGAAAAGAAAAATATTAGCTACACTAAGACAAATCCTGATGAAAATACTATAGCACTACCCTAAACTGAAACTATCAAAAAACCCAAAATGAATTTTCTGCGAATAGAGATTCAAACGCATGAACTTAGCTTGAGGATTATAGTTGATTCTCACTACACTCTACAAAACAAGCAACTACATGGAAGTGCCTATAGAAAATAGGTATCTTCATAAGTCGGATTGTTTTTAGAGTGTATTACGTATATATTCATAGCTATAATACAGAATAAATCTCATTAATTGTAGAGCAAATTAAGAAAAGTGAAAACAGTCATCAAAATAAAAAACGTTCAGGTTTCCACCCTGAATTTGAAAATAAGAGACGGTCTGTAATTTATTTATGGTCACCGTTCATAAAGTCATACGACTATCTGTTTCAATTAATAACGAACTCCGATGTTTCTCGAATAACTTTGATAGAAAGTAGCTAGAGAACTCCAGCTTCCGCCATGCCAAGAGGAGACTTGGAGGCATGCTTCCATAAGCAAAAACTTTTTCAGAACTGCTTTTGGAAATAGGTTTTCTAGGAGATCTTTAGGGAACCGGGTCTTGTATAAAACTTTTTCAATAGGATTGTATTGATTTTCTTCAATGAACTGACAGCCCAAGTTGTCCTCTTCAAAATGAGAGTTAAGCGAGACCTTGATTTTCCGTGACTCGGATGATTTCGTACTGTCATTAGGATAAATAGACTATTTCGTTCGAGTACATATAAATGTATTCTTTTGGTGAACACTGGTTATAGTTGACTGTGTAATTAGCATCATTATTCCATTGATTAATCATGAGTCTACCGACAATTATCTCAATTGTTTCATTTTCAGGGGTATTGTTCTCGATTGTGTCGGATTTCTCTCCAATTCCAACTGATAATTCATCACTCTACTATTTTTCTCGCCATTAGATAAAGTATCAGTCAGTCATTCAAAAAATTTAAGCCTGAACGAAAGATAGCACAGGACGGTATGTAGTCTTTCTAATGGATCGTTTACTTTCACTGTTTACGATGAGAGGGTGTTTTGTTTTTGATTTTAGAAGTAATTAGATATAGAAATGTCTGCTCCTTTTTTAAACACTATTACATTTACATTTTTCATGTATTTTTATTGTGAATGAAAATTGTGTCATTTCTTAATAAGAGGAAGTGTTTGCAGTGTATGGCTTTGTAAAGTAACGCATTATTTTTTGTGATGAATAAACTTTTATGATGAACAAAGAAATTTGTACGAGCCAATGACACTTTATTTTTACACAATTAATTACTCCACAATTGTTATCTCAGAAATTATTTGACCTACAATGGAATAGTTTAATAAATTTATTTAAAAGGTTCACTCCTACTTCATTTGTCTACCGTTTCAATGGGTATGTGGTATCACACAAGGCCACATAATGACTAAGGTGCTACGTGTGGCATTTTTCTTTTAGCAATCAGAAATTTCGGCGTTTTTGGTATTTTGCATTCTGAAATGCAAAAAGAGATGAATCTGCATTTCGAAAAGGGGTAAATAAAAGCTGCATTTTTTTGCCTTTTTAAATGCAAAATGCAAAACCTTAATATAGGTTCACATTTTATAGCCTGGCTAGATATTTACAGTTTGTGTATGAGGAGGAGCATCAGAGTGAGTAACGAAATACCATTTCTGGTTTACCCAGAAACAAGGTCTGGTATGTTATTTGAATAGCCCAGGAGGTATCGGCAAGAGCTAGTGGCAGCACCCGGCTTAGAGGCGGTGTAGAGCTATTAGTACAGCTATTGACACTGTCCAATGTGTGTTGGACAGTACGAGACGTAATTCAGAGCAACTGATTCAGTGTGTCTTCCTGCCGCCTCTAAGCCTGATGGCGTCAGTAGCTCTTGCTGATACCTCCATTAGGTGCCAATAGCTGTTCTTAACACCCCTGCGATGGCAAGTCTTGCTTCGTTCGCTAAATGCTGAAGATGTGAATAGCCGTTCATATCACCTCCACTAGGTTTCAATAGTCATTGTTGGCAGCGTTTAGTGGGTGAATAGCTATTCTTGCCACCACTTAGTCGCATTAATAGCCGTTGCTCACACGCCTGTATTATTGTAATATGACGAGAGTCGTACCAAAGTGTCAGACTGATCTGGAAAAGGAAAAATATAGATTTGAGCAAGGGAGATAATGGCTGAAGTGCTTAAGCCAGCGTGCGATCGCAATAGCCGACGAAAAAGGGGTTAGACTCCTCTTTTCGAAGTGGTTGGGGATTCGAGGTGCATGAGGGAGAGTATACGACTAGGAATACTGTTCCTATCTTTCAAACACACAGAGATGTGTGTAAAGAATTTACTGTGAATTGTAGTGGATACCGATATACTTCTGTACTATGACAAGACACTAAGCTGTATGACACATCTCTTGATAGAGATGTGCAATCTTATTATTTTATGAACTGAAGAGTCATCGCAATGTGTCAGAAAGATCGCAATACTCCACACACAGACTTCAGCAATCCAGATAATGCCACATGGACTTAACCCAACGTACGACGACAAAAATTTAGTTGCATCAAGTTTAAGTAACAAAACAGCCATGCATTATAAAATGTATACCTTTCCAGGTATGCGAATGCAATCTAAAGGTATCTTGCAGGACAAAATAAGCACTAGATTAAATGATAACCGTACTCTTCAATTGCTGAAACGTAAAATATAAGCATCATCATCACATTTTTTAACGAAAAGTAGAATGGGAAGTGGTAACACCTACTTTGAAGCTAATTTAAAAATTTTGTAAAATGACATAATATACTTTTTGACAAATTTGAGATAGTGACATAGGCGGCTTGTCCACGTAACGCGATACTTCGCTGATTAAGTTTTTAAAATTTTTTTATTATCCGAGAACCGATACGAGCACATCACTATATACAGTTTTTCATCCCAAATTACGAATCCGACCTCGATAACAACCAAAAGTAAAAATTTCAGCGGAAAAATAATTTAAAATCTTAAAAACTTAAATTTGAAATTTTAAAAACTTTAATTTAACATTTTTGACCTAGAACTTTTCTTAAAAAAGAAATTTGAAATTAATACCATTCGATAGAAAATTAAATTCTCTACAAAACGACTCATTTCATCGAAATCAGAGGCGAAAATTCTGCTGATAATTCTCAATTTTCATCAACAGAACTCAACTTCTATGTAATAAAAATATCATATTCGGAATCAGGATCAAAAATCGAATCGACTGATGCGTATCATTATCCTATTCGAGTACTTTAACTTTTTTTGAAATTTTCACGTAATGACAAATTCGGATTTTCAATTTGATTTCCACCAAAAATGAAAATCCAGTTAAAATTTCGACATGCATATCAGTCGATCCGATATAAGCCAAACGGCAACTTGATTGCCTCATTGCTGATTGAGATAGTCTAGACCAACTGTCTCGTATAGCACGTAACAAGTAGTAGTATTGTTGCTCATATTGAAATTTTATGTTCTAGTCATGTTCTGTTTATTCGCGACTACTTTATTCCTGTCTCTTTTTCTTTCGTGTCTCTCCCTCTCTCCCAGTGTCATGCAATGGGCACAGCCCGATTTGATTACTGTTTCTTCTATAATAAAGTTTAAACCAATCTCTATATAAGGGGCGAGTTTCTCATTATATTTTATCGATTCTTATTATAAAGCTAGTCGGATTATAAATAAAGACATAGAAAACTATCAGTGATATAATACACAATATAACATTCATTATAAATTATATCGCTTTGACTAAAGCTCAAAAACAAAAACGTTATCGTGATAATTTGAAGAAAAAGGATTTGCATGGGACTGTGAAGGCTAAAAATCGTAAAAGAATGAAATTATTTGCTGAAAATTTATCTGGTAGGAAGAAAGAAGGCCATCAAACAAAGCATGTGCAGGCACAAGAACGTTATCATAATCGTAATAAATTGACGTCAAAGTATTTAGAACTATTCTCAGAGCATAAACTCAAGCAAAGACGACTTTTTTATTGCAACGACTGCCACAAAAAGAATTAGAAAAAGAAAAAAGAATCGCGACAACAAGTTCAACGTAACTCAAAATCAGTATAATTTTGGGAATAAATGCAAATTTTTATCATCAAGAATCATTTCCAAAGCAAAGTAAAGGTGATATTCATAATCAGCGCCTAAAACTGACTCTAATGATGTGCTATCATGATTTTAGCAAAATTTTCGTTCCTTCATCCAAAACCGCCTGTGTGGGACCTTAGGCAAATGTTTCGTTGCTTTTGAATGAGAGCAACCTCATGTGACTTTTGGATGAAGGAACGAAAGTTTTGCTAAAATCATGAATAGCGCATCATTCGACTGAGTTTTTAGCGCTGATTACGAATATCACCTTTATTTTGCTTTGAAAACGATCCTTGATGGTTCCCAAAATTATACTGATTTTGACTTTTGTTGAACGTATTGCCGCGATTTCACCACGATCCCAAACTTTTAACCAAATCATTTAAACATATTCTTGTAGCTCTTTCCATGGGTTATTCATTAGTCGACCTTCGAATCGTGTTCGTATTACTCAGCACTCAATATAGATAATCGATCATTGCGCATCTAATGAGGATGTGCACGAGTCTGTACTGCACATTTGGTCGCATATAGCATCGTTTTTTTATACTCAATGATGTGTTTCTATCTTTCCTAAGCAACTTTGTAGATTTATTGACAAGCTAAAGAGCTGCATATTGCAAAATATCTGTATATTTGGCCTATAAAAAAAAGCTCAAAAGAACTTTTGCAGTTCCGTATATACGCATGTCATTAGAAAATACTTCATTCTTTATCGTAAATATTTATCTTGTCAATATACTTTAAAATAAAATGCTTAATGCCATTGTTTATCATTAAAAGCGGCGATAAATGAATGATACAGTACTCTTAAAGACGTACGGTTAGAATCATGTTTTGAAACATCCTCTTTGACATCCTCTTCAAACATCCTCTTCAAACATCCTGAGAGAAAGTGGAATAAAAACAAAAAGAATAGAAGTGAGTACTAGGCAGTTAAACGATGTCGATTTTCTGTTCGACGGAAAGAGAGAGAAGGAAAAAACATGATTCTAACCGTACGTCTTTAAGAGTACTCTACCATTCATTTATCGCCGCTTTTAATGCTATACAATGGCATTAAGCATTTTATTATAGTATGCTGTGACATCTTGTGTAGGAATTCTGGTAAGATTACGTAGGGATTCTCCGTCAAATGCACTATGATTCTGTAAGTGATGGTTTCAAATGTGAAAGAGTGTCTTGCAATATACGATCCATGCTAGAAGGCTAACCTATATTAGACGGTCACCCTTTTTTAAAAGGCGACTCCCAGGTCAGTGTTTCAAAGGACATATTAGAAGGTCGCTGACAACCTAGTACAAGCTAGAAGACCACCCTTGCTAGAAGGCTAAAATGTATGGATTATTGAACTTTCCGCCCTGTCTTTTAGCACACAAACGTTTCAAATTACGTTTTAGTCCAACAAGTATCCATGAAGCGAAGCTTTACTTACTTTTTTATTGAAACTAAAACTTTGTCTTCAGTGCTGGCTGATAAAGCTTTAACACTACTGTACAATATCTTCTTGTTGTCATGAAAGTTGACTGTATGTATATTTTCATTTACTCTCTCACTGTGTGTTTAGAAATAAAGTGTTTATTTACCAGGTAGAATGCCTTTTCTGCCTTGTTTTGAACTTGAAGAAAGAATACTTCGAAATAACTACGAAAAAGGAATGAACTACTGGCGATTATTCAGCATAGTTATTTTACAATTGAAAGCAATAGCTTATTCTGCACATTCCTTTTATTTCAGTTACTTGGTGTTGAACGATACCATAAAAGCTGCCTATCGAGGTCGTAATAATCTAAGTGCAAGTAAGATACGTGAGCTAGGTTCGCTACCTCAGAATTGAATGCTCTTTCAAATGAGACATTCACGAGAATTCATAATGCAACAAATCGGATCAACGGCATCGTTTATGATAATGGTTAACAAACTAACATATTTATTGAAGGATAAGTCGAGAGAGGAAGGAAGAGAGAGTAATACTGAACAAAGAACTTGCCTTTGTGTTTTGAAAACAGAAAAAAATTCATTATTCATAGGTCTTTACACGTTTAGAGAATTCAACTCATCACTCGTAACAGGGTATGCTTCTTATGATTTGGTTTGTATGAAAATTTTAATTTTGCCAGAGGACAAAATTCCCTCACAGACTTAATGTCTGAGAACTAAACCGTTTCCGTGTTTTTTGTTGAGTAATAGCAAAACTTTTCTTGTTATGCTAAATTATATATATCACTTGAAACTGATGGAATACAAACATTTTTTTAAACATAACTTCTATGGTATACGCTTCAGCGTTTCATATGAGTTTTTGTGTCTTTTACATACACACAGACAGATCTTTTTTTCTTTTGTTCCACCTCACCATTATCGATTCCCTAGCAACCTCGCATGGATGTCAGTCACGGTTCAAATTCTTGTGCATGCATTTATTTGCTTCCTTGTGTTGTCGTATCATTTCGCTGAGCACACTTCACGTGTAAATCATTCTATCTGTCACAACGTCGACGTTTTATCGAACGCGCTTGCCGATCAGTTCGAGTTCTATACAAATTTGAGTCCAGCAGATAAAATTTAAGAAATTAAATTAGCCATATGTTTGTCTCTAAACTCAATTTCGAAAAGCACTTACTTCACGGTAAATAAAAGAATTGCATGATGAGTAATACGAAGAACATTCAAAGATCGTTTTCGCCAAAATATACACACAAGACACATTTCACTAGAAATAGTTGCCAAGGAAATACCTTTTGTTGCGTCTATGACATATATTAATAACATAGATAAGAAACTGTCATATATAATATCGGACTTCACATCTCACTTGCGGATTACCCTACATAACATCATGCCGACGCAAATTCTTTATCTGGTGTATTTATTCTCAATCATTCAAGTGACTGCTCAGACGATCTATCATTGCGACTCGAATGCGACATGTGGCTGCTCCCAGTTTTCAGCTACGGCCAACGCTCGTATTGTTAACGGAGAAGATGCTCGTCGAAATACATGGTCATGGGTTGTGAGCCTCCAGCTGGGCCACTATCTGTGTGGTGGTAGTATCGTTCATGAATCTTATGTGATGACAGCTGCTCACTGTGTCAAAGGGATCCTCTCACGCGAGATAACAGTTTATGCCGGCTCTCTAACCATCAACGATGGCTATCGGAGATCTGTGTCACGAATTTACTCACACCCGGGATATGACACACGAAAACACACTAATGATATTGCTCTGCTGAAGTTGGACCATCCTTTAGATCTGTCCAACGTTGACTTGACCAACATCTGTTTACCCAACATTAATTCTACGTCACAAGAGTATCCACTGGTAGGCACTTCAGTAGCTGCCGTTGGTTGGGGTACCCTGTACTCGAACGGACCCATTTCCAAGACATTACAACAGGTTACAGTGCGAACAGTAGGAGCACAGACACAATACTGTCAGAATATCATCCATGACCCTGTGGTACAATTTTGTGCAGGAACAATGCCTCATGGAGGAAAAGGTATGCATTTTCAACTTCTCTTCTTTTCGTGTTTGCGTTATTGAATGGCAATTTCTGTTTATAGATGCATGTCAGGGAGATTCAGGTGGTCCGCTGATGATGTTCAATTCGAATCAACGATGGGAACTAGTCGGCGTGGTCAGCTACGGCATAGGTTGTGCCTTGCCCAACTATCCCGGTGTGTACACTCGAGTCAGCGCCTTCAGCGACTGGATCATCAGCATCATCGGTTATCAGCCAGCATCACAGATCCCAACATCCTCAACCCAGACCAGTAGGACCACTTCAACACGGAGACCGCCAGCTAGTAAGACAATGACTGATGGTGGCAACTCAGTAAACTCAATCAAAATTTGTGTTTTCATTACACTTTTAGGTAGCTTTTTCTGCCTTTCTTTAAACAAATGAAACACTAATGACTGTGCATTTGTTAGTCTGTAGGCATGAATACACAGTGAATAAATATTGATTTTATTCCAGTACACAAATTATTATACGTGGAACAGTTTCTACGAATAAAGCATGAAAGTATTTAAAACATGAGATTCATCAACAAAGACCTAATGGATGATGGTTCTCATGAAAAGTTTTTTTCCTCTTGACCTTCTCGTTCGTGAGGTAGCGTGCGATTCATACACACTAACGATCACAATCTGTCCTTGACCCTAGAATTTTCAATGAGTGTTTGCCTAGTATGATTTCTGTTATGACGTAAAAAACTAATTACATATAGAGTCGAAACAGATTTGGCTGGCGTTTTTTTGCAGACGAGTTGAAGAAAAATCTTTCTTGCAAATTATTTATAAGCATAAGAACATGAATAATTCAAAAAAATCCCTGCTCAGGCCTTTCGCGTTACCGAGATAAGAGACATTCTTTCCTAAAAACCCCCTCTTATTTATTCCTCCGAAGGCAAGATTTTTTGGTGAACTGATTACTTAGGCAGCTGTAACTTTATACTTGAATTCTCTGGCAGCCGTAATTTTATAAAAAGGTCTTCCATAGGTGGAGAGCGGGCGTAAAGTTTGCAAATTTTGGACTTTTTCCAGTTTTAACCATGTCGGACTTCTCATTTTTCACGATTTCTATCAATGAAAAGTAAGCTGATACCTAGCACCGTGTCTCTACATCGATTAAACGACGGTAGATTGGATCAGATGTGAAACTTGACATGTTAAACATGACTACCGCAGGTGCAATATATTTTGCTACGTTTACACTTGTTTTTCTATATTTTCTTCATGCAGTGCCAAGAACGACAATAAGAGTTCGTTCAACTGCAACTATAGCAGATAACCATTCACCATTGACAGGTAAAAATTTTAATAGAAATTCTGTCAGAATACAGCTTAGATTCATTAGTAAACGATTTGAATTTGATATCATTTATGTTAGAAAAGGATAGATAAATTTTGTAGTAAAAACGGTGATAGTGAACAAGCCGTTGAATAGGATGAATTATAAATGATAAAAATAGAACTTAAATTTTGATTGATTTTCTTTTCGAAAACTTTGTATTGTTGTCACTCGTCCTCCATTTGATAGATATTATAGCTATGTACGATTCATGTATGATTGCATAGTACAACTCAGCTTATACTGTTAGTATCATTTCATTAACAATGAAAAGAAAAGAAATAAAGCAGAATAAATATAATCGTTTACTATTCCAGTGATTATATTAACTTGATTATTCATGACTGATTCCAATAGAGAGCGAATGTCTTATACTATTATATTTCCGGATGAAATCAATTAATTCTGTTTCTTTATTGTAAAAGAGTAGAGAAGAAACGGATCGATTAATGATGGAAAAAAAGCTGCGATTCGCTCAATTAAAGTCAATGCACAGATTTTTGGAAGGATGAGCATTTTAATGGAAGTGTAAGATATTATCTAGAAGCAAACACATATTTAAAGACAAGAAATGGAGTTCTATAAGGTATGTAAATAGCATGGAAGAATATTAACAAGAACTACAGCTTGTTTAAACAAGGCACGTGACTATTTTTTAAATATCTCGAGAACTAAATGTGGTAGAAAGTTTGGGACACAAACTGTGGGTTTTCACCATTCCAAAGAAGAGGCCATGGGGTACATTTTTATAACAGATATGAATTCGAAAACAATTTTTTAAAATATGTTTTCGAGATCTTCGGGAAATCAACTCATACCTCAAAAACTTCAAGTACGCATATTTCATATTTCTTGATGGACGTCAAAGTGCCATTTTCGAGGGAACATGTTCTTCGGTGTTTCACTAAATAGAGAAACGCATTCTACTCGACTAAATATTGTTCACTTTCAATATTTTGTTTTTCTTCTTGTGTTTGAACTCATTCATCTATTCCACATCCACCATTTTATGGACGCGCTAGGAGAAATATAGTAAAGGGTGAGCCAATAAGTACTGTACACTGGATGGATGTCCCCTTAGTAAATTTGATGAACGCAGATTCGCTGAAAATGTTAAATTCTCAAAAATTTAACATTTTCAAAAAAGTGCTGGAGAGAATATTACCTTGGACACATAACCAGCACGATCTGTGAAGTCATTTAATTGTGGCTGCCTGTCGATAAGTACCTCTCCATCTTAAATCTTGGCGAATTGTAGTATATATCACACTATTTAAGAGACAATTTGTGACCGCGTCGAGAAAGTCGACAAAACCTTCGAAAAATAATTTATTTTTTAAATCTGATCTTCGGATTCTCTGTCCAAAGTTACCTATGAATCCAGGTTTTTAGCCTTTGAAAACTTTTCCTTGTTGAGAAAATTTTCTTTTAAAAAAGGTATCCACAAGTTTTCTTTAAAAAGTGAAGAATTGTGTACTAGTGAAAAGCAAGTTTTACGAAAATTAGGATTTTCAGGCTCTTTTCACATAATGTTAAAAGATTCAGCGTTCACTCAGAAAACCGAAGAGCGAGTTTGGAAACACCATGATGTACAGTCCTTTCATATTTTATTTATCGGAAATGTGAGAAAAAGAATATGCCCATCGCTATCTAAACCATCTTAACGGTTTCAAGCCCATTTTTAATGAGTGTTTCAACTCATGAATTAAAACAAATATATTGGCATACACAGAAGCACAAAAAGTTTTCCATTGCTGTTTCAAATTTCTGTTTATAGAATTTTCCAGCGAAGCTAAATACATTATTGCTTATTTTTCTCACCCTCACTCTCACCTTAAGTCATTTCTTTAGCATAATCTTAATTTCTTTAAGTCATCTGCTTACATAACATCTATCATTTATTTGTGTATGTTGGATATTTCAACCATCACATTAAGAGTATCACATTTTTAGCTCCACAGGAGGTGCCCGAAGCTATTTTACAATCAGTCAGTAAGCGTTGATTTCAAATGTGAAAGAGTGTCTTGCAATAGACGATCTATACTAGAAGATCACTATACTAAAAGGTTTTTTAAAAGGCGACCTGCAGGTCAGTGTTTCAAAGGACATATTAGAAGGTCGCTGACAGCCTTTTTCTTCTTCTAAGAATTCCTAAAATGATTATTTGTTATATTATTAAAAGAAAATTCATTTGTATGTCATCAAAAATGCAAACCAGAAAAACACCCTTTTTAGAAGGCCAGTCAAAAAGCTGCGATTCATCGGGACATTTTAGAAAGCCATGGCCTTTTATTCTGGGGGAGGGGAAGTATCTGTGATGGATGGAGACATCGACCAGGTAACTCAGTGGTTAGAGCATAGACAAGGAATGTCAAGGTCCTGGCTTCGAATCCTAGTCTGGTCACACATTTTTCCTTCACAGTATTAAGAATTCTTCTACATACAGGAACATCCCACCTGAGTCGACGTGTAGGTATTGAGATCCTGACTTTGTATTAGTCATCCAGAGCTGATTTACAGGAAGTTGAGATCTGTCGTAATGACTTTCTGTGGCCTGGGCGTTTTCAAAATTCTTTTGCTTTACTGAAGTAAGAATCGCCAAGTAAGAATGTTATAATGAGCAATAGCTCGGCTATGTCCTTACTTATATTATTATTTTTAATAAAGTTAATATAAAAGTAAAGTTGAAGTAACGACGAATAAACGTAAATTTTAATTATTTCCGAAACCAACGTGTGTCTTTTCTTGTCTCAAGCTTTTGAGTGAGGCCGGAAAGATCAGCTGAATAACAGTTGTAAGCTTTCAAAGTTGACTGCACCTTCTGTCGACGCATTTTTAATAGAACCTATCTTTGAAAAATTCTACATGGGAACTGTTAAACCACAGAGATTGTACATTTTTTCTACAACTTAATATAAACCTAGTTGAGGATTCTGTGTCGCTGAGAATGTCTTTTAGTCTGAAAACTTTTTAATTTAGAAGTTCACAAGACCCATTACAACAAAATAATTCAGTTAAACAAATTTTGAATGTTACAAAGACAAAAAGTAGTGTAAATATACATCCATCACCACAATTAATTCATGTTAAAAATATTTCATCCCAAGCATCATTTCAATCATTATTAAATGAACAATGTCCATCTACGCACAGTGTCTTAGTAGTACCAAATGAATCCAAACAGTTTCGTGTTGGTAAGGTACTATTCTATAAAGTAACACGAAGTTCATTTGTCTACTTATTTCTAACAGTATTACTAATATCACATCAAACAACTAGTCAAATAGTACTTCCACGATCAACAACTTCTGCAAATTTTTCAGGAAGTAAGCGCACAATATCTTTCATTGCTCAGATTTTTTTATATAAAACACCATAATATATTTAGATTCAACAATACAACAATCACAATCAAATGTATTTCTATTAAATGATCATTTACTCACACCTGTACAATCTCGTAAGCATCGTTTCCTAAACGACCTTATATTGGAAAGTTGTTTATTTTGGTTAAAAAACACAAAAAGAAATGTATTTTTGCGAGTAGAATACAACTCACATTCAACGTTCGTAATAGAGTTGAAAAAAGTTACAAAGATCCTATTGCTCAATGGGATAATCTTATGTGTTATTTGTCTTGAAAACAGAAAACGGGCAAATGCAAAAGGTTTCGTAATCTTATTTATTTGTCATCGAAACGAAATCAATCAGTAAGTCGTGAGTGACAGTACTCACGCTTCTTTTACTCACATTACTTTTCTCACTCTGATGAATGTTCTTTATTAACGTGAACAATATCATGCGTAAAACACATATTTTAAGAGGGAACCTAATATATTCTAGCCAGCTGCAATCATTAGGGGCAATCTTAGGGGGCATCAGTTTGTCTCTAAACGTTTTTCCTCCGCTTTACTTTATCTAATGTTTCTAGTTGAAAAATAAAAATTTGAGAGTTTTCCCTTCTTTTTTATTTTACGTTTATAGGAATCTCATATGACGTATATACAGTACATTTCATTTCATTTCAGAACCAGCTACATGTATAACAAAGTCATCTTCCGATGTAACTTGTTATTCCACATGCAGCAAGCGCATCGAAAAATGCACAGAAAGAACTTGCAAGTCCGCAAGAAATTGTTAAAAGTAAAAATTACCGAAGAAGATTAGTAGAGCTATAAATAAAGTACAAAACAATAAACTTTGACTTCCATGTTTGTTTGTTTTTTTAGATACAACTGTTTGTGATTCCTATGGTAATGGCCGAAAAATTATTAGTTCTAGTGC
Source organism: Didymodactylos carnosus (assembly GCA_905250885.1). Lineage (NCBI taxonomy): Eukaryota > Metazoa > Rotifera > Eurotatoria > Philodinida > Philodinidae > Didymodactylos > Didymodactylos carnosus. The sequence continues at coordinate 6,470 of CAJNOQ010003508.1, read as the reverse complement.
TTCATTATGTATCGCTCTTTGTTTTATGCTAAATTGTGAATTAATTTTCAACAGATGTTTTTTCTTTTAACTTAGATTGTGAAGAAAGTGCACAATTTCGTGAACGACATTATGGTACTAACGATTCTACAGTTTTGCTAGATTTTAACAAGGTTTCAGAATGTAAAAATGTTCCAACAACATCAGCATCAACTACCAACAAAAACACATGAAGAAATTCAAAATCAAGTGTTAAAATTCAAAAGTAAAAGTGAACGTTTATCATATGAAAATAACATTACCAAATTACGGCAAACTGGTCGTTCCAGAACAAATTTTTCGACAAGTGAAATTCGTGAACATTTTCAAAGTACACATCATTTATTTTATCAAACGAAAAACATTTGACATTAAATGATAAAATTATGCATTATTATTAATTATTTGGTACCGAAGAAATTGCATTACATTTTTTTCTACTTGGTGTAAACCTATTTTCCAGCAATTTTCGAACCCAAAGACCGATTGGTCCCGTTTTTGTTTGGATACTCGCATAATTACTATTATTGTTGGTATCAAGATCAAATCTGGACAACGTCTGAGATGTGATTCTAAGAATTTGTATTATTATATTAGATGTAAGAAGTGCGATGACGAATATGTAGGACAAACTAGCATCCAGGTGAGAGAAAGATTCTATCGCCATACATCACAAATGTGTATCATTCGAACTACCTCAATAGGTAAACATTTTAGCGTGAACGGACACTCAATTAAAGATGTTTTCATCGTCCCGTTTGTATATATACACACTAGTTTAAATATACACACAGACATTTGAACACTATGTGACGGACGTACACACAGACAGTGGACATTGTGTGACGGAGGTACATACACACAGAGATATTAGTGTGACGGAAGCACATAGACACAGACATGTATATTGGGAGAATGTACAGTCACATATTGCACTCTCTCACTTTCATCTTCTTTTCTCTCTGGTATTTCGTATATCATTGAAATATTCGTTTTGTATTTTTTCGTGCAGACACACATTGGCATTTGATATTATGAAAATTACGTTTCAAATGGAACAATTAATTCAACAGGCTCTAGGTTCAGTGTTGCACAACATGACGAACGCTCAACTTCGTCGTTATTCTGATTTAGCTAAAGAAGACAGCGCTATGTTAGAAGAAATTCGTTCATTAATTATGAATGAACGAAGTTGTCGAAGTCGCCATCATTTAACATTCATCATTAATGTTAAATGATGGCGACTTATAAACACGTATAATTAATGACATTAGACTTTTTCAAATATTTCAAATTCTATTTCTCTCCAGATGTCTGGGTATCAGTCGAAAAGAAAATTAAACTCAAATTCTTCTTTTCGTGTCACATTTACTCTATATGTCTATTTACTTTCACTTGGTTTCTACCTATTGTTTGTATTGTTTGTTGTGAAGATAAAAAAGTTCTTTCATATTTTCTCTTCCATATGCTGCCATATATCGAATGTTCATGTGTTAAGATAAATAAATTCCATACTATCTATATTCGTCTAGAATTTAAAACTTGATGTACGAATATGTTCAATTATACCGATATAATCTTGAAATGAATGGTTTCAGAACAGATATTAGATTACTTTGTTGGTGAGATTAAAAGAATAGTACTATAGGAAGAATTTAATATAAATAGGAATTGATTAACAGCATGGTTCAGATTTGTCATTAAGTATCACTTACTAAGGATCATGGGAGAAAGTGCTGAGTTTTTTGATTTTGCATCAATTTTAAGTCAGATTTAAACAATTGAAAAATTTCTTCGAATGTATATACTATACGTATATCTATATTTCGAAATAAACGGAAAAATTCTTTCTCGAGAAGAACGGATATCCACTAAACAATCTTCTTTTGATCCTAAACAACGCAGTTTTGCTCTCGTACGTTGGGTTATTCCAGCTGAGAAGATAGTTATACAGTTAACTTGTACTTTCTATCATGCAAAGAAAAATTGGTATATTAATTGTTCCTAACGATATTTTATTTCAAAAAGCTACACGTTCAGATCAGTTTCCATTTTTGGTACACTCTGCACAATACCAGGTTTAAAGTACTAATGGTTGATCAAGTATTATTGGAAAGTCGTTTTGTATTTGTCAGTTCTTTTTATGCTAGTTTTTGTTCTGCTTTGATTAAATTTTCGAACAAAATATTTCTGCACATTTTTGTTTTTTTGGAATTTCTTATTAACTTTATCACATAAAGAGAGCTTAGAACCAAAAGGAGACTGTTTAGTGAATATCCGTTCTTTTCCGATCTAACTGTAATTGACAAAAATTCTAATAAGATTGTGTAGGAAAAGGATCTAGATATTTATGGTAAACTTCGTTTTTTTCTGAAAGGCTCATTCCACGAAAGTTTGGATTTGAGAACTGCTTTTTTGCTCATTCGAACACAATCCTTTTCTCTTTCTTCAGATCTTACTTGCAGAAAAGTAATAAATGGCATACTCGTTATCGTCTGAGGCAGTTAGAAAATCAAGTAGTTCGTCGAAATGCCTGAAACCGGATTTAGAAGTTTCTAAACAAATATTTTCGCGTAAGAACGAATCTTGTGTAGCGCGAATGGTGCAAACATCCTCAATGGACGAATTTTTTTCTTTCTGTGTATTTCGTTGTTAAAAACTTACGTTGTTTTACCGATCATAAATCGATATATCATTAACAGACGTCTCAGAATTTAATCAAACACTATCAATGGTAGAAGATCTTATTGTAAACAATAAACTTTGTTGTTATTTTTCGTATATCAGCGATTCAGATTTATGGGAGGGAAATTTTTTTCCCCTCAAGCCCCCTCTTCCGGCAGAAACCTATCTCCGAAAGTATACGTTCGATCTTGACAAAAAGTTTCAGAGAATGTTCGGCATGCCAAAGTATGGTGACGAAAATTTTTTTCATTCCACCCATCATCATCCGTGAGATATCGCCACAACAGTGGTCGAAATGGGGCTGTTGGTGACTGCTAGAATTCTCCGTCAAAGTACGCGATGAAGAGCTCGGGACGACCTGAAGACGACGAAAACACATGTACCCAGAAGCTAACAGAGCCGGATTTTTGATATTTAACTTTCTTAAAAAATAGTAGGTGTTAAAAGTTAAAAGTACGAAAAAGTCTCATTAACTTGCACAAAGCTGCTTCTCTAACCACAAATGTGCACTGAATATTAAAAATCGAGCTCTATTAGCCTCTAGTCACAGCTGTTAGCTTCGGTTTAACCCCAAACCCATCTCTCAATGATGTTTTGTTACCGAAAAATCTTGGAGCTATGAAATGCTGTGAAGGTGAATGTCGCTTTCGAGATAAGGTGGCGCCAGCATCTGATGTATATTTTACAGCTTCTAGTGAAATCCTCATAACGTTTGATCAAGACATCAGCTGAAGCTGGGCGATATCTTATTTTGATCAGAAATGTTTCCTCTAAATTCTAGTGCTGTGAAAAATATTTTTGGATTTGTCTTTTTAACAGTAGGTGGAATGTTTCGAAAAGTCAGTTTTCAAGGCTTTCAGAAAACTTTTCTAAAAACCGTCTTGTACCTGTTATATTCAACATTTAATTTGAATCTTTTTCACAATAACAAAAAACCACTGACTCCGATGTCAGAAAAAAAATGAAAACCAAAAGACGGAAATGTAGTTCCCTTTTATCTATATCAAGCAAAAATGATAAGAAAAGCGAAAAAGATGAAAAGCAGTGACGAAAGGCATGCATGACACACTCACTAAAGCTTTAGGAATGCTGGCATTCCTAACACCTCCACCTCCCCAGAACAGCTGTGGTAGGTTTTGAAAATGCAAGTGCAGTTGTTGGTGTTCTGTAACAAATTTTGAAACGTTAAAAAGATATTGTAGCATGACGTTTGGAACATAAGCTGCCACCATTATATATATATATATTATGCAAAATGAATTAATATGGCGTATATGTGTAGTAGACTATGACTGCATTGGTGAATTGTAGAGACTCGTAGGATGATGACTGGATGGTAGTTGATTTACAGTTGGATTTGGTGTAAAACCTGTGTGAGCTGGTGATTGTAGCCGTGCGGATTTTAATGCAGATTGATGTGGGGTTCGGTCACGAAGAGAATCAGCTAAACGTATATGTAGTGGAAAACAGCATTTTATAATACCAAATTTATATAATACAACGATAATTCCACATAGTATAATTACGGCAACAGCTAAGATGACCCGATCCTTCCAAGAATTCACTTGGAAAGACTGATGGTAATCAGTCAGACCCTGTTTAACATCGGCAATAACATTTGTAATTTGACAATTTTGTTGGTTATTTTGTTGATTTCCAAGTGTATTATCATCACCGGTTTTTTGGCCAATCATTCTGTCTCGACGAAATAATTTAGATGTCGTAACTAATGTAAATGAAACGACCTGCGTCATATCGTTACTTATAGTAATGTTGTTAATGTTGGAAGTTCAGACGTGCTGTTTGTTGAAGAATACGTAACAAACGTTGGAGTTGAATCCAGTAATATGTGGGTCGTGTCATTACAATAGAAGCTTTTGGTAGATCGAAGGAGAGGATTGGTTCGCGACCAAACATTGATTGAAACGGAGTGAGACTGGTAGAAGCGTGAGGTTCCGTATGATATGCGAAAACAACGGCTGGTAGAAATTCATCCCAATCATCTGTATTGTCTGATTGTGATTTTGCGAGTTGTGGCCGGAAGCTGGCGTTGAAGCGCTCGACTTGGCCATTTGTTTGCGGATGGTATGATGTAGATTTAATATGATGAAAACCGACTTTTGTTGGTCCTGCGTTTAGCAGATCATTGTCAGGTGGAACATCTTATATTAAGTATTATTTGTTAGCTTTTCGAACGACATAAATACTGTTACTATTCACCGTTGCTGTTTGGCTTCGGGTATCATTGTTCTGACGGCGACATAAAATGAGTCGTTTTATCGTTACTCGGATTTCTGATGACGATATGCAGTAAATGTAGAAACTGCACGAATTTTTAAAATAAAATAATAACCGTGCGATCTGTATAAACAAATTCTCTTGCGCATTTCTTAACGGATCTTTTTTAATATTATTTGTAATAGCTGTAGATATACTTTGTGTTCAGTAGGGTATAGATGATATAACGACGGGCAGCAATTTGAAGTAGAACTATCGATGTTATCTGTTTTTCTTGATTGACAAAATATGTAACATAATTTATATAAGCGGGCGAAATGTAGACACATGATGCGACTCTTGAGATATCAATAGAGAATTGTTGGACTTATTGCCAGTGTCCAAAATACAGCTGTGACGATAATCAATAGTCGAGCATTCTCACGTGAACTTAATCGACGAAGATGTGCTTCTCTTAAGCTGCATACATACCGATCAAACGTTGCCAAACACACCAAAGTGATAGATGAAAGTGGGGCAACCTGAGCCATATAGTTTCGAATTTACAATAATCTCGGTTTGTCGTTGATGGGTCAATATCAAATCCATCGGCCAGAATTCGTGGTAGTAACCTGACAACCAATTGTACAAAATCAAATACAGACGAAAAAGCTAGATATTGTGAACATGGACTTTTTCGTAAAGATTTTCGAGAAAAGATTATTATGTTCAACATTGAACCGATCGTTCCCAATATTAATAAGAATGTTCCAACGTAAACATTCAGTCGACTTCCTATTGTATTCAACAATCTTACATACGACGATGATGAGAAGGCCATTCTTTCCTTTAGAAGAGGAACTATTGAAGTAATTAAAGTTAATCAAGGTGAGCATACATACATTCATTTTTATTTAATTAACTGGAACATATGCAGAGACGGTACGAAGGAAGTTTTTAATCATCCTCAAAATGAACATTTTCAACGTTCTTCAATCTGGTGCAGAATACATGCCGCAGTCTGAAAATAGAAATGGATGCGTAATAAAAAAACGGCCTCTACAGAAAACATAAACTGAGTTTTTCATTTGTTCCAAATGGGGATCTGATGTAAGTTCTCAGAAAATGTGCAAAGGTGCTTTTCATTTTTCGGAAGAACAGAAAGTGAGTTTTTCATTTTTTTAGATCCCTATTTGGGACATCTATTTTACAGAAAACGTCAGGTCGAAAAACACACTACTGCTCTTCGTTTTCTCAAAAAGCTGCATCTGAGGTATACTCTAAGAAAATTTTTGTTTTCAAATAACAAGTAGACGATCTCATCTAAGGGTGCCCCTCTCTCATTTTCGACGCTCTTGAAAATCGGGGAAGCCGATGTTTGAACGGGGTGAAATTTATATCACAGATAGAATATCGAAAAAGAAAATCGAAGTATTCTTTTTAGAAAGATATTCTTAGAGATATTGGAAAAATACTAAACATCCTGTATAAAATATGTTTTATTCTAAAAACCTTCTCACGCGAAAAGTTGAAATCGACACTGTTTAAAA
>CAJNOQ010003507.1:0-20067 GCA_905250885.1 Didymodactylos carnosus | reverse complement strand
TATAAGGCCTAACTGCCCAAGCCACTATGATATTCGGATTCAGCATAGTCGATTACCTATTGTCCACTAGAAAAGGGATAAAAAGCGATTTGCCAGTTGGGGACCTTCCCTCGTGAGTTATTCCGCTTTGACGTGCCTAAATAGAGATTTAGATTTTCGTCTAACGTTCCCAGTTTGTAGAGAATACTTTGAAGTATATGTCCTAAAGTTTTCTCGGCTTACTGACATTATTTGGCTGAGAAAAAAATTAATTACTTTAAAAAATATCGTTAAGTTTTTCCACAAGAGACTATTATTAAAAGAATTCCTGTCCATTTTCTATTCATCATAAAAACTTGGTTCTTGACTGGATCGATAGAGAAATGTGTGGAGAATATTTAACAGGAGAAAATTTTTCAAAATTTTCGTTCTTTCCTTATTAACTAATTAGCACTAATTAACGTTAATTTAGCCTACTCCACTAGCTGACAGTCCCATTTGCAAAATAAGGACTCAACAAAATCATTTAAGCAATATCTCACCTGAGAGAGAATTTTACGGGCTACAAGATCGGCTAGCTTAAGAGTTTTAGAATCCAATACATTCATTAGAGTATTTTTATAACAGCTCCGTGCTCAAAAAGTTAATGTTTTTTTAAGTAATTAATTTTTTTCTCAGCTAAACAATGTCAGTAAACCGAAAAAACTTCAGAACACATACTTAGAAGTGTTCTCTACAAATTTAAAAATTTAACAAAAAGTTCAAAACTAAAAAAATTTCTCTAATTTTTAGCTAAGTGAAAATATTTGTACAACACTTGGAACCAAATTTCGCCGAAGGAAGCATTTCAAGGAAAAGTGTGGAAAAAAAATTTTTTTGTCTCCAAATCTTACGGTTTAGGAGTTTTCCAGGGTTCAAGGTCCGAAAAGCACCCCGAACAGCGTCCCAAGATTTTTTAATATACTTGAAGCGGGAGAGTTCGGATTTGTTTTATTCTATACTAGATATCTAACTACATCGACTGACCGGCGCCGATTTGTCGATTAAACCTTTATTGGTTTTCCAGGCAACCAACAACCTCCAAAGCCCGAAAAATCCTTAGTTTGACAAAAAAGTAAGAGCTACTTCAAAAATCAAAGCCGGTCAGTCGATGTAGTTTCTTTCCTCTTTTAAACAAAAAAAGGATGAGCTCTTTACGACAAACCGCTATTAAAAATCTTGGGACGCACTTCAAGTGTAACTCTTATATAGTGAAAACGCTGTATTAAACGCTGTATGAAATACCCAATTTTAGGAAAATGCGTGTAACTTTTTGATGCAAGGTCATACAGAGTTGCCCGAAGTCTTATTTTGATCAGAAACGTTTGTTCTACAAAGCTGTATTCTCAGAAAAATTTTAATTGCATAAGTATTCAGAAAAAAACCATTATTTGAAGACCCATTTTTTCGAAGCTCTTAGAATACTTGCTCAAAATCCAGGAAAAAAACTGTTTTGTAACCAAAAAAAATGATACAGGTTCTGAAAGTAGGTACTTCAGGCTATCTTTCCATGTGCGTATCTCAAAACTGATTTTTTGATCACCATTTCCGAGGGGGGGAAGGGGGCTTAAACTCGATTTTTCAATTGAAGAATACGGTTTTTAAAATTTTACCGGGTAAATAAATAATACGGTAAATTTTTTCAATTGAAAAATCGAGTTTAACGAATTTTGAAAAATCGTTCGTTCATATTCCAGGGAATCTGATTCTGAAGAACTTTCAGAGCCACACTTTTCCTTGAAACGCTTCCTTCGAGCGAAATTTGGTTCAAAGTGTTTTTAAAAATATTTCTTGCTTCAAAATACCATCTGGGAGGTCAAAGCGGAATAACTCAGTTAAACCTTCACCGAAAGCTTGACCGAATTTTTTATAGGTACATCCTAATGTCCTTTATCGCTTGACATCGAAACCGAGGTTATATGTAGAAATCTGAAAATTTTATTAAACTTTTGAAAATAAAGCAAAAAACTGAGACTATAGTCGAACTTTGGGGACTCTTTTGAAATTAGTTGGATATGTCTTCTGGAAAAGCGCTCAAATAATAAATTTTGTTCTTGGCGAGAGTTGAATTTGCTCCATAGACCTTATCTCAGGAGTAAAGTTTTTTTTTTCGAACAATATGCTGTCCTTCTCGAGATATTAAAAATGTACTAAAAATCTTGTATAGAAAACCGATTTTTGATTTTAAAAACCATCTCACACCGAAAGTTGAAATAGAAACGCTTAAAAAGAATTTACATTCTGAGATAGGGGCTAAGGTATCTGGGGTAAAAATTTAAGCTCAATCGGGCCATATTTTCGAGTCGTAATGTGACTGAAGGGACTAGCGAAAAACGCATAGTGAGAAAAACACATATTGTGTACAGGGCTCTGTTTTTCAGGACATTAGAAGTGCTGCTTATATCTCCACGAAAACTCACCGGAAAATTCTGCAAGACGTCTCAAATTAAAGAACACACTATGCATCAAAACCAATTATAATTGAAGATATTATACAATATTATTGGGTAATATTGGGTTTCATAATACACTGGATTCCACCTTCTTAACCTTAACATCATTTACATTCATAAAAATGTGAGAAAGCATATCCCAATCGGGGTATAAAAATGTATCCCGATAAGGATTAGGCATGCATCGATTAATAATCGATGTTAGGACATTCATCAAAGTCGTTCCGAATTAGTTATAAAAAAAGCACTTAGAGTAGCCGAGCAGCCATTTTGTACAAAAATGTTTGCTCTATCAAACTGAAGCACAAAAAGAATTTTAGTGTTATCTGTGACAGAAATATAAACATCCAAAACTGAGCAAAATTGCGAAAAACTAATCTACTATATTATTTTTCTACGATTTTAGTGCATTTTCGATTTATGGTGTTCTCTCAATTAGTCCCTCATCAATTTTTATTCTCAATTCGTGCCTTCTCATTTCGTTTCTTAAAATTGTTTTCTTGATTCATCCCTTCTCGACTCGTCCCTCAAATGCACACGCATAGGCTAAATTATTCGGCTTTTAAATTTATTTAATAAACTTCGTAAGAAAGAACAACACTAATAATTAACAATATAAAAACAGCTACAATATTACTATGTTCACAAGACAAACCAATTATTCATGAAGATATCATTTTTTAATTGGAGTTGTTTTAACAACTCTACCAGCAGATAATAAAGGACGAACATCAAATGTACCATCGGAATGCCAAAGTGAACATGATGATAAAAGTAGAATAATCCATTCTGGTGTGCATGTACGACCTGTTTCTTCACGAATAATTTATTTATTTTATAAATACAGCGATATTGAACTTGTACAGCTTTTATCATGACAATACCATTCATTCCAAGTTTTATGTTCTCGTTTTTTAGTATATTGATATTCTTTATAATTTAAAACTGGCTTACCGCGTTCAGTGAGAGTGAAATGTAACATTTTCGGAGAACTTGTGCGTACTCCTGCTGAATATCCGGAAGTTTATATAGGTTAGTGAACTTCATTTTTTTAAGCATTCTGAACAGTTCTAATTGTAGCTGTTTATATATTGTTAATTATTAGTGTTGGTCTTTTTTACGAACTTTATTAAATAAACTTAAAAGTCGAATAATTTAGCCTATGCGTTTGAGGGACGAACTAAGTAAAATATTTTAAGGAACGAAATAAGAAGGCACAAATTGAGAATAAAAATTTATGAGGGACGAATCGAGGCTAAACCCGATTTATCATATTCTCTATATATAACATTAAAATTTTTCTAGCATTTTACTTTGGTAAAGCAAACATTTTTCTACAAAATGTTACATTAGGCAGTCCAAGTGCTTTTTTTATAACTGATTAGGAAGGACTTGCTGCAAAGTAGTAACCGATTCGGTGCCGGTCCGATCAGGCATAAACGTTTGGACGGGCCAGTCTAGAAAGATTTTCAAACAAGCCGGTGAAATTCTTAGCATTTTTCTCTTCTTCATAAAAAAAAATGAGTTTTTCTACCCTCTTGTCCGTCTAGAAAAAATTTGAAAACCGACTGGTTTTCTGCCTTTTTTTAACCAGTCTAAATTGATTTTTGGATCGGTCGGCCCGATCCGGCCTCTTATTTTTAGACCGGTTGCAACTCTGCTTTGCTGAATATCCTAACATCGATTATTAATCAGTGCATACCTATTTGGGTTATATTTTGATTGAAAACGGGATGTAGAACATGCGTCTGTACTGTAAAAGTAGGCTGAACTCAAGCGACTCAATTCTCAATAATATTGTGAAAAACCAATATATTGAGTATACAATAATATTTGGATCTAATATATTGTATTGATGCATGTCTAACTCCACCAACTACTAGACGATGGATGGTGTTGAGCTCAATATTATCTTTCTCAAAAAATTTAGTAATTAAGACTGAGATAATCATTAAAACTTGTCATTGTGTCATCCATTCAAATCAGACGATGTCTAAACATTAAAATTTGAGTTTAATTAGAATAAATATTTTACAGAGTACAATAATACCGATATGAAATAAATATTTGTATCTATATTGACTCAAAAGTTTTGTTGTTCTGTTGCGAGCTGGGTACTCATGTCACCTATGAGTGTACTTGCGACATTTTTGATCGAGATTTAAATCAGTTCATTATTACTATTTCGTCTTTTTCGATCCTTAGACAACTTTTATTTTCAGTTCTCAACATTTCTATTTAACCATTGTAATTTTTAATTAAAATTTTTTGCTTTGTGATGGTTTTTTTCGATTTTCAGTTCTTTCGCGTGTCTTTTTCGAAGTTTTGCTTCCACCTAGCGTATAATAATATATTTGATTTTTGATGAATGTCGAATTTTATTGTTGGATAAAATATTTAAACAGATTTATTAAACAGATCAAGGACAAACATCATCATAAGTCTTACTGAGTTTTTCTTTTACTAGCCTTTGCAAGCGATAATAAAATTCCTCGTCGAAAGATTTCATATCATAGAAATAAAACTATTGTTTCTTTGTTTCACTTCCGTACAAACTATACACCATCACACTTCATTCTTTATCTTATTCTGACAATAAAAAAACATTTATTGTCAAAGACAGAAATATTAAGTTGCAGTATTGTATCAACAAAACCACATTATTTTACCTACAAAATGTTGAAAAACTGGTAAAAGTATAACATTAACGTACTATCGAGTAATGGGGTGTAAAGAATCGGTAAATTCTAAATATGTTATAGCACCAAAGTCGGCTACACTTCAAAATTTTAACGATATTCAGCATAAATCAATATTATCCAATGACGATCACAATCATCATGGTGATAATAAGAAAGACTCCGTTATTTCCAATAAGTCTAATCGCCAACAAAGTAATAGTAAAAATATTCGACAAAATCGAAAACACCGTTGCTCTACAATTGCCTCACTTACTCAAAGTATCACGTTAGAAACCGGTGCGCCTCAGATTGACATTCGACCATCAGATTTATATGCGTTCAATGATAAATTTGTAAAACAACGTCAAGCTGCTATTGATAACATTGTTTATCGTACTACAATTGATTCATGGCGTCCGAATTCAATTGAACCACTAAATGAACTAATCCATAATCTCTCCACAAACCAAAACCTTGTTGACAAAGCATGGATTAAGTATCATCTGCTTAGTACATGCTGAGAATTTTAAAACATGGCTTGAAAGAGGCACTAAGTCTTAAATGCTTATCGAATATGTGAATATAATCTTATATTCTATTGGATTACGCAAAATATTGAATATGATGTGGTGTCATATTTTTCGAAAAATTATGCGGATCAAACAGCAGAAGGAGTGTTTCGAACACGGAAAGGTGTATGTGCGGGTTATGGTAATATTTTTAAACGTCTTTGTGATAATATTGGATTAGAATGTGTCAAAATAGGTGGTTATGCCAAAGGTTATGGATTTGATCCAAAAGCAACTCTTCTAACTGAAACCGATCATGCATGGAACTCCGTTCAGATTGATAATCATTGGTATCTAATTGAATCAACTTGGGGTGCAGGTTCTTTAGACGATAATAGAAAATTTAACAAAAAGTTAAATACTTATTATTTTTTATCACGTCCAGAAGAGTTTATTTATAATCACCTACCGGAAGAAGAAAAATGGCAGCTGTTAGCATCTCCGATCACTATGAAACAGTATATGACATTGCCTGCCGTTTGGCCACAATATTTTAAGTTTAAACTAGAAATTGTGCATCCAAAATCTAACATTGTACAACTTTTAAATAATGAATCATATACCACTATTCAAATTCGAGCACCAGTGAATGTAGAATTAATCGGCAGTTTGAAATTAGGTAATGAAAAAATTAAAGGAGGAGCTTATGTGCGATTTGATTCTGAGCAGCACCTATGGTTCTGTTATTTCGCTCCTCCGTCTACAGGATTCTATGAAATCATGATCTATGCTAAAGAGAAGAGTAATTCAGGTTTTTACCCAAGCGCAATTCAGTTTAATCTTGAAGTGATTAATCTTACTAATCCAATTAGTTTCCCTAAAATATCTGAGAAGTTTGATGAACTGAAGTTGGCAGTAATACAACCAACGTATCAGCACACCCTTAAACTGGAGAATGGTGCTACTCATACCAAAATTCTATTGTTCTCACTATTGGATATCTTACTAATAGCTAATTTAACGAATTCTGTGGGCGAAGAAGTTGTTGGTGGACATGAAATATTTTTTGATAAAGAGAAACACATATGGCAGTGTTTATTCGCACCACAAACGAATGGTTTTCATGAGATATCGATTTATGGCAAAAAGCAAGGTGATATTGGCGCTTATTCATCTGTCATTACATATGGTCTTGAAGTTTTTGACTTAACTGAGCCGATTAGCTTTCCTGAAACATTCAAACCGTATTATGATCTTGGACTAGAAGTTGTTCAGCCTAAATTTCAACATACTCTTCGATTGAAAGATAATACATCGCATATTCAAATTCTTATTCAAGCACCACTCGAAATCGATTTAATAGCCGATTTAACTAACTGTGAAGGTGAAAAAGTAAGTGGGGGATACAAAGTTTATTTTGATAAGCGGTCATCATTATGGCGATGTTTGTTCGCTCCACAAGAATCCGGTCTACATAAAATTAATATCTATGCCAAGAAGAAATCTATGCAAGGCAACAAATATGCTCAAGCTATCAAATTTAACTTTGATGTTAAACAAGCGCCCACTCATCCTACGTCATATCCGAAGACAACGTCCTACTTTTATCATTATGATCTGCACATAATAGCACCTAATAATAGTCGATTCTCTGTCTGGCCTCAAAATGCTTCGTATACTGAAATTCTTTTGCGTGCCCCTATGAACATTCAATTGTCGGGTGATATCAAATACAATAATCGAAAAATTGAAAATGGAAGCCTTTTGCAATATGATTGTGACAAAGATTTGTGGCAATGTTTGTTTGCACCTCAAAACATAGGACTCCACAAAATTACAATATATGCAAAATGGATTGCGGAATCTGATGTACTACATTCAGTAGTCGAGTTTGATATGGATGTTACGCATTTAAAACGTTCAACAACGTTTCCACAAACGTACAGTCACTTTTACCAGACAAAATGTAAAATATATGAACCGCTTGAAGATAATTTGAAGCGAGGTTCTACTGTCACACTTCATTATCGGATACCAGATGCTGACAAAGTTCGAATTAAATCAGGATCAGAATGGCTAACAGAAGGCGGCTATGAGAAAAATATTTTTAAACGACAAATAGTAGTTTCAAACGAAAATATAACCATCATGGCCAGCTATAAGGACGATAACAGCTTTCACTCACTCATCGTCTACACAATGAAGTAACAGTCTCATACGCCTCGCGAATCTATCATAATGTCATGTAAACACTAATTGAAGAACGATAGTAGTAACGCCAAATTTGATATTACTTTGATAGGACATCGTTAACTAATCACTGATAATACTACAAACTGCAAAAAACGTTTTTTTTCAGAAAATTCAGATCAGATGTAGCGGACTTCCTATAACAACGAAATATACACTCTTAATCAAGGAAATATATTTTGATCCTTTCAATTAAGCTAGCTGATTGCGTAACTTAACTCTCATGCATCAATTCGCGATAAAAGGAACTTGGTTTAAGCTTTATTTATTTAAGAAAAGTATAAAAACAAGTTTAAATAATTATAGAGAACAAAAAGAAAGAGGCGAACCCATTGCATCTTTTTGTCTATTCATACATAAGAAAAGATGTAATGGTATATAAATTGTTGAGCTAAAAAAGGCATACATACATAGACAGAGAAAAGTTACAATAAAGTATGGAAAGAAAATGGAGAACTGAATAGAGATTAAAAAATGTTGGATATTTTTTAAATAGTTGACAATAAGATGTAGTTGGCATATTTGAGAGTCATCATTGTTTTGAAAGTTCTGATAATTTTTCATGTGAAATGAGATAGTTTAACGTCATGGACAGCCGGAACTATTCTGCTCTATTTTTTATTCTATTTTTGTTGATTGATGCGCAATAGTTAACCTTTTGGCTACGGGAGTAGAGTCCTGCAGGTTAAACCTAACATAACCTAACCTTTAGGTCAGGTTAGGTTTAGATTATGAAATTTTTTATAGGTTAAGTTTTAGGTTACGCTATTGATAACCTATTTTAACCTAAAGAAAAAAACCGATTTTGAACGACCACTTTAAAACAGCCAACACTTTGAGTAATAAGGCGTAGTCCGAGTGAAATTTTATCGATTGAGAATAATTCAGACCGAGGTTCTCTAGGTTAAATTGCAAAATAGCACAATCAAAAAAGGAAGTCAGAGAAAAAACTTACGTTTGCTAAAGATAGATGGCGAATACACAACAATAACAGAACCTTCATAGCATCGAGAGCCTAAAGTGAAATTCTGGTCTACTCTAAAGAAGGTATCTCTATTCAGAAAGCTATTTTCCAAAGATTACATTAAAGAATAAAAGACTCAACCGATTCATTTCTATATTCATATAAAATGTGATTTATTTTGTATAAGCTTACCTTTCAGACGGTGTTTAGATGAGAAGCAATAACGATACGGAACAAAGCTGAAGTGTGAGCTTCTGAAACCAGGTTTTGGGAAAAAATTGCAAAAGGTTGTATTAGGTTAACGTAGGTTAGGTTAGGTTAGATTATAGGTTGTCAAAAAGTCATAACCTGCAGGACTCTATACGGGAGTATCATATATGATACCCGTGGCCATTCTTTGAATAACTGTTGAACTAATATATCTCTGGAGAAACCAGAATATCTCTGGAAAACTCGACACAGTAATACATTGTTTCTTTTTCATAAATGGATAAACTAAAGTGTCTTCCACAAAACAGAACCAAAGCGAGCGCTTCATCTGCAGTGGTTACGCAAGGGGCGAGGTTTTCGGATGGAATTAACTTTATCCTGAAGTTCTGAACTCGTTGTGATGTTTTTTGCTTACTTAGTTTTAAAAAAAAAAGTCAAAGATTGTCAATAGATTTCATGCGAATCGAAAATTTTCGATTGAGAAGTTGTGTCAGCATTCGGTCGTGGTTCTCGTGCATTGGCTCTCACAAGTTATATTTGAATGTCGTTTTTTGTACACATCAGAGACCGAAACGGGTCAGGTCGGGTTCGGGTCGGGTCCATGGAAAAAAAGCTTTTGGCTGTATTCTCGTCTTGCCACTTGAAAACAAATCAGGGAATTTCTTCGGTTACGGTTCACTATTCGCTTGACTGTAAAGGAAAGGGTCTTATCGAGTTAAAATGTCTGTATGTTTGTATGTTTGTATGTCCGCAGACTAGATACTAGCGACACACAAACTAATAGAGCAAAACCTGATTAGATGAAAATGATATAGAGTAAGTAGTCGACTATCGGGAATCAGAACATGAGTATCAGCGACCTCGACGGTGAATCCTATTGGTCGAACACATGATTTCCACTTGAATGGATGAAAATGATATGAAGTAGGTCGGTGACTTTGGGGAATCACAAAATGAGTATGAGCGACCTCTACGATCAGTTCTATTGGGCGAGTTTTTCTATTTTAAGCCTTTTCTCTGGGAAAATAGAAAACTGGCTCGAACTTTTGAAGCAGGAGCCAAGAACCCGGATCCTTTTAATCTTTTGACTACCTCAGTATACTCTATCGATCCACATATGAACGAAGAAAACTGAGTTGGTCACTTGAGAATGATTCCTCGTTACCATTACAAAACGTTGTTGCTGTTTCAAACACAACATGTTTCAGTTTTAAAGAAAAGAAAAAGTGATTTTCAAACCCTTAACTCAGCCCTCTCCCTTTATTCCCTTGACTGTAAAGGAAAGGTTCTTATCGAGTTAAAATGACTGTACGTATGTATGTACGTTTGTATGTCCGCGGACTAGATACTAGCCACACACAAACTAGTAGAGCAAAACTTGATT
The DNA here is from genome assembly GCA_905250885.1 of Didymodactylos carnosus. Classification (NCBI taxonomy): domain Eukaryota; kingdom Metazoa; phylum Rotifera; class Eurotatoria; order Philodinida; family Philodinidae; genus Didymodactylos; species Didymodactylos carnosus. Next base: position 9,598 of record CAJNOQ010003507.1, on the reverse strand, counting down.
GGATGAAAATGCTACGGATTAGGCAGTCGACTATGAGGAATCGGAAAATAAGTGTGAGCGACCTCTACGGTGAATCCCATTGGCTGAAAACATGATTTCTACTTGAATGGATGAAAATGATATGAATGGGTCGACTATGGGAAATCAGAGAATGAGTAAGAGCGAGCTATTGGTTGAAATGTTTTTCTCAATTAAATGATGTGCAATAGGCATTCGACTATGGAGAATGAGAAAATGCATATAAGCAACCTCTAGGATGGATTCTGTTTGTCGAAAACTTCAGCTCAATTTCATTGGATGGAAATGGTGTGCGACAGGTATGCGACTATGGGGAATCCGAAACTGAGTGTGAACGACCTCTGCGTTGAATGCTTTTGGTCGAAACTGTCATCTTAACTTCGCTGGATGAGAATGATGCGCAATAATCAATCGTGGCATAGAGATCCATGCTTCTTTTTCAACGGATATTTATTTGTAAGGATTAGTGATAAGGTGATGAGCCTTCGAGATAAGAGAAGGAAACAAGGAAAGCGAATAAACAGTGGAAGTGCCGACTCTGTCGGCAATGTACAACGGCAATTTACGTCGTAAATATGGCTTGTTCCTGATTTCTTACACCGGTTTCTCATGATACATCGGTGCAACGATACGTGTTGAAAATTATTGTTGGTAAGATAAAAGAGTTGACTCGGATGTTTCTGAATAGCGTTTTACAGAAAACTGGTAGAAACTTGCGGTTTCCAACAGCTAAAAGCAAAGATTTGAACGCATCTTTCAATTATGATATTCATTTTGAGAACTTTTTTCCAATGTACGTTTCCTAGAGTACGTTTCACTAAACGGCAGCGACCAAACAAACTAACCAAACAAATTATCTGCGAGTGAGCATTCTTGTAAACATATAAATATTGCCACGTGATTTAGCATAGTCGAAACTTATGCTTCCATCCATCGCAGAGATGCATTGACGAAAATGAAGAGCAGTGCAGGGTTCCCAGGAAAACGTCGCCTTATTCCCTTCATATTTCTTAATAAATACGAAGGCAAAACGGTTCAAACACCCTTCAACTAAATCGTTAACTTCCTAAACAATAATACCGTTAATCGTGGTTTCGTCATCTCAGTTATTAAGCTACAGGATACAAATATCGATTTACTGCTCGAATTGAACTTTAACGCTGATTCTTATGTATGAAGTAGGTAAGGATGACTAAGATGTCATTCTTCAGTAAAATGTCAAACTCACTAAAATCACTTGTTCTAAAGGAAACTTTGAAGTTATCAGAGAAAAATAAATGTGAAAAGTATAATAAATAAACAATTTTCAGTTACGAAACACGCTATTTCGCTGATGTTCAGTTTTGTCACCCCTCATCCTCTACTGACCGTATTACCGAAAAAGTTCGAGAAAATTTCTCAAAGGCTCACTTTCTTCAGAATACTTTTTCACTGTCCTTTTACAAAATTCGCAGTTTCACATCTTCTCTAACTGCTCGAAGATAAAGTAATATATTTCGAGAACAAATTTATGTACGAATATCGAAGAAGTTTCTTGAAAATTGGCAAAATCAAACTTAATAAATAATGTTGGTTGTTGCTGATAAATATTTAACATTCATTGAAGGTACAAAATTCGCTTTATTCACCCCCAGCCTTGAAACAAATTTGTTTCTTTGTTGGCACTTTGATGACGACTAAGGCGTTGCCTGCAATTCTTTTTCATTTCTTCTTTACATTTCTAAAAACAGGAGAAAATTTCTTCCCTCTGACGAAAGAAGAGAATTGTGTAATTACAACTTCAACATGTGTCTGTTGTCAAAAATAATAACGAAGCAAAGAAATATTCTTTTTAAGGTCTAACTTCTCATTGCTGTTTTAAAAGTAAGTTTCTGTGAAAGTGGAAGAATCGTGTCACAGTTTTTTTCATAGATGTGTTTTCGAATGAACGTTTGTTAGGTAGAAAATATAAATAAGCGTATTGTTCATAATCTGAAAAAAATGTGTATTTGGATGAAATGGCATTAGCATGCTTTATTGCTGTGTTAAAAAGGAGTGGTCAAAATAACTCCTAGTGATCAGAGATCAGCACGGACCGGGCCAGGCTTGGACTGCTCAGTATTTTGATCAGGCCGGTGCAAACTTAGAATTTTAAAGCATGCGTGATAAAGAAATCATAAAAATATAAATATTAGCTTGACAAATACAGTTACACCGCTTAGTCAGCAAAAGCATTACAGATGCCAGAAGAAAATCACAGAAAGTGGTCGGACCGGACCAGGAAAGCTTTACGATTGGTCGGGCCGAGCCAAATAAATTCTACGTTTAGTCTGGCTGAGTCGAGCTAAAAATTTGGGGCCCGTGCGGATCTCTGCTAGTGATATAAATGGATGTTTTCTCAGGATGGAAAATGAATATGTGAACTCGGAACCATCTCTTTTCCTTGCCTTTCCCTATGACTCCGGCATTCTGCAAATACTTTTTATCTTGAATTAAAAGCGTAGCTGCGCGACACTCAACACCAAGATGTAGCTTCCTCTCTAGAATCTGTCTCTTCACGACGTTGCATGTGACATTGTACTGAACTCCATTTGACATCTTATACTATCATGATTAGATAAAGTTCTGTTTGGCACATCTTGAAGCCTTGGGGAAGCTCCTCTCGAACATCTTTCGACCCTCGAGAATCGGGTCCGCTACAGGCATGCCGGACACTGAAGACCTTGTCCCTTGCTACTGGTTTTAGTTTCATTTTTCACCATGGCGCGACTGCGAAGGAAGTTGTCTGTAAATTTACAAGTTTCGGCGCTTTTCTCCATATAAAGTTTCAAGCTACTTCGTCTAAGGTAGAATTCATGATGGAAGTTACATAAAATATTCTGCTCGGATACAAATCGCAGAATACAAGTATAAATTGGGACGAAAAGTCGAAAACGTACAAAGTACACTTGTTTTGCTCATTTCGCAGGGAAAATAGTCCAAACTAATATATTAATATTAGTTTAGATTGGTTTGGATACATACTAATGGAAAAAGTAACAAACATTAATTGTGGTTCAAACATGCATCAGAATATTAGAGTGCTCAAATTACGGATGAGGGGGGTTCCAGGCCATAAAAATAACTGAGTGAGATCTGTTACAGAGTTTGAAATCAGTTAGGAGCTCCAATATGCTAGCACTACTACCACTCAAGCAGAAAAAAGAATCGTGAAATGGGCGCTTGCGGCTACCTGATCAAATTTTTAACCCGTCAAAGCTAGCTTAAGTGAGTTGAAGCTAGCTGATGCGTTTGAATTCGGCGCTAATCGCTCAATTAAGCGTCCACTGGATCGGCCACTTGCAGCTAGTAAGTGGGCACTTGTTCGACGCAGCTAGCTATTTGACCAAAAAAATCTACGATTAAACGGACCTTGAGTTATTTGAGAAGCTAAATTTCCAGCTAGTCTTTTCTGCATGAGCACCTTCCTATTACCGAAAGGCACTCGCATAAGTTTTTATTTAAAGCAGGATTTTGTTTACATTGGTTAGGTAATGACATCTGTAGATAAAACGTCCCAGCCGATGGATGAATATCACAAAATTCTGGACCAAATAGACCACATTGCCAGCACTAATCAGGCAGACAATAATGTTTTAACTGCTAATATTCGCAAACTTTGCAGTAGTTTACTGGCACACTGTCAACAGTTAGTCAATACTAAACCTCGAATATTGGTTGAATTGATACGAAGTATTCTGGATAAATATCTGACCATTTTACAAACTAATAAACCAAATGCAACAAGTTGTTTTCCGATATTAGCTTCATCCATTCACTCACTATTCTGCTTAGTCGATTCAATCACATCCGACGTATGTACTCGTGAAATTTTTTTATCCTACTTACCGCTTTTGGAGTCACATCAAATAATCGAGTATTTAAACGGACAGACATTGAATACTGATAAAAATTACACTCAGTTAAATGTAAGTATATTATGGCTGATAGCGGTAATGGAAACAAAAATATGCACTTATGTAGCCTTCGAAAAGAATGATCTCACAACTTCTACGCTATTCTTCTCGTCTCTAATGAAATATATCACTGACAATATCGCAAATGATCCAACCAGTACTTTACTTTGCAGTTTCATCTGGAATCTTGTTGATAAAACGATACTCGTCCCGTTCTTTGTCAATATTGGTTACGCAAAAGCTGTCTTGCAGTGGATGACACTCTGTACGTCTAAAAAAGTGTATTGTCCACCGCTAATGCCTATTGTGTATAATATGGCTCGACATCATATTGCAGCTCAAGTTCTTAGGACAGAAAATGCAGGTGCAGTACTAGACACGTACAAGAGCTACGTATTGAGCCAACATATTGCAAAGAGTGACGAGAAAGAAATTGCGAAAATCAATTTGCGTCAGTCCATGGTAGTTGCTCTTTTATTGGAACCAGAAGAAATTAAACAAGGTGAAAAAACAACAAATTCTATTCTCGATCAAATTTTCGATTTGACAATTGCAGCATCCAAAACAGCCACATTAAGAACGGACAACTTTCACATATCAGAATACTTGGTGGTACTAACAAAATTATTTGTTAATGATGACGTTGTTGATTACATTTTAAAACATGCACAAGTGAAAAACTTTATTCAGTCTCAATCACGAGTGCAATTCTTTTGTAATCTTTTAGTAAGTGTCACGGCATACGATCAGAGTGATGTACTCTTACGTTTAACATGCATTACGTTGTTCAATATTTTGTGGAGTACTTCGTTTAATGATAAATATAAAACAGAACTGAAGGAGAATGAAAGGTTCGTCAATTTAGTCAAATCGACAGCGGACAAAGAGGACACTTTAGTAGAAAATGACTTTCAGAAACATTTGTCGAGTATCAAAAAAGCGGCTGACGGTATATTATTCAATCTAAGTCTCGAAAATATCACAAAAACAGTAAAGTCAAACGTTACCGCGAATACTACATTCTTTATGATCAGTTATTCTCATGCTGATACAGCATTTTGCAAACAGTTAACCAATGCACTGCAGCAGACATCAATGCACAATAGTTTTTGGGTGGATTTTTTAAATATAAAAAATAGGCATGGAAATGAAGAAGCACATACAGATGATTTGTGGGAAGAAATTGCGGAGGCCATTGAAAAAGCAAGTGCCATCATTTTACTTGTATCCAAAAATTATTATGATAGTAAATCGTGTCGCCAAGAGCTCGCATATGCCAAAGATATGCAGAAAAAACGTATAATACCGATTTTTGTACAGAAAGACTACAAGCCAACAGGTTGGTTGGGTATCAGGGTCGCTGGTTTAGCCTACATCGATTTCAATAAGAAGCTATTCAACGACGCACTTAAGGAACTATACGATTCTCTGAGCATAAAATCTCAAGAGTTATCATCCTCGAACGATGAGGGCAAAGATCACAAGGCCACTGAAACAGCACAAAAGCAGCTGTTCAGTTCCACAGCACTAGACAAGCCGACAGCTCAATGGTCTTCAGATGCTGTGAATTTCTGGTTTGAGGAAAACCGAATTGATTTACAGCTGAGAGCATTATTAGATTTTCAAAACGGTGAGGAACTGCTCGTTTATGCTGAGGAATTAAAATCAAATTTCGATAGAGAACAACGCGACACTCGAGCTCGATTTGAAAAACAGTATGGCGTACCACTGAATACTGTTCAATTCATCCGATTTAAACAGGCATTATATCGTCTACATGGTGAACAGCATCCGGCAGAACAAAAAATCGAGGCTTCAAATCCTCCCGTATCATTCATTTGCTCTATCATGTGACCGTATTCTGATATCATCCAGGCAAGAATCTCCTTCAGTCATGCTCTCTTCCGAATATGACGTGACCTCATCGACATTCGACAAAAATTCACTTCTTCTTGAGAGAGTCTTTCCAATCTTAGATTATTTCTAGAAAACGACACTTTGAAGTTATCAGAGAAAAATAAATGTGAAAAGTATAATAAATAAACAATTTTCAGTTACGAAACACGCTATTTCGCTGATGTTCAGTTTTGTCACCCCTCATCCTCTACTGACCGTATTACCGAAAAAGTTCGAGAAAATTTCTCAAAGGCTCACTTTCTTCAGAATACTTTTTCACTGTCCTTTTACAAAATTCGCAGTTTCACATCTTCTCTAACTGCTCGAAGATAAAGTAATATATTTTCGAGAACAAATTTATGTACGAATATCGAAGAAGTTTCTTGAAAATTGGCAAAATCAAACTTAATAAATAATGTTGGTTGTTGCTGATAAAAATCTAACATTCATCGAAGGTACAAAATTCGCTTTATTCATCCCCAGCCTTGAAACAAATTTGTTTCTTTGTTGGCACTTTGATGACGACTAAGGCGTTGCCAGCAATTCTTTTTCATTTCTTCTTTACATTTCTAAAAACAAGAGAAAATTTCTTCCCTCTGACGAAAGAAGAGAATTGTGTAATTACAACTTCAACATGTGTCTTCACAACGNTGTCTGTTGTCAAAAATAATAACGAAGCAAAGAAATATTCTTTTTAAGGTCTAACTTCTCATTGCTGTTTTAAAAGTAAGTTTCTGTGAAAGTGGAAGAATCGTGTCACAGTTTTTTTCATAGATGTGTTTTCAAATGAACGTTTGTTAGGTAGAAAATATAAATAAGCGTATTGCCCATAATCTGAAAAAAAGTGTGTATTTGGATGAAATGGCATTAGCATGCTTTATGGCTGTGTTAAAGAGGAGTGGTAAGGATTACTCCTACGAGGAAACCTATGGAAGTGATCCCTTCTGTTTCCAGTGATTTATACGTCGATTGAAAGAGTATATAAACAGCCGAAAAGGATTTCGGCCGATAACTTATCCTTCAAAAGTTAAAGCGATTTTTCTGTTTTTTTCCTACGAAAACACAGAAAAGTTAAAAAACTCGTAACTCTATCAAGAAAAGTAGTTAAGAGTCAAAATTTCTTTCTATGGCTTATTTGAGCTTATTAAAGTTGAGAAAACCCGTCTCGCCTCCCCCATTGAGGATCCATCATTTGAAAAGTAGATTACTTTTTCTTCCTTGACGTCTGTATACCCAAGCAAGTCAACGGTGTTTTAATGTTTTAACGATAGGGAGAGTTGTGTAAACTCAGCTTATTGGGACACGGTTTTCCTTTCTGAAGTTCGGGAATGCTTGTAAGCTATGTGTCTTCACAACGTCACACCAGAAACTGTATGATTAATCTCTTTTGAATTGATTTCGAACTGTGGTACATGAACATCGTGTGGTGACTGTAAACTGGGCGTAGTTGAACGCAGTTGACACCACTGACGATGGTAAATTGACCACTGATATTCCAGTAGACTTGTCATCTTTGACGGGTAGACTTATCCATTGTACTCACTGGCAACAGCAAGTTGGGTGTGAGTTTGGCACAATTTGGCAGCAGCCGGGTTCAAGACAATTTCACATACAGAGGAAGGACCACGTGTGGTTTGAGCAAAAATAGAATAATATCAGAACTGAACGCCGCACGTATCTAGTAGTCACATTCAGGGAATTTTCGACGTAACGAACATCGCTGTATAATTTTTGTACCTGCGTTTACTATTTCGGCACAAAACTGCGAAACATTGTTTTGTTTAATATATATATGAAAATCGTCCTTAGATGACAAGTTTTCGACAAAGATCCATATTCTATGTGCCATGTTTTGTTTTGTTTTGCTATGAGATTGAGATCTTAGCTTAGCAAGGAGCAGCTGTGTATAGTATAGACTTTGCGATATTCGTGGACGTTCCGCCGATAATTTTATCAACAACAGCATTTTTACTACATCACTGTAAGAAGACAGAAGGCAGAAAGAGGAATTAGCCGAAACTTGCCACTCGTGCCCGGTGACGTTGTGGAACACACAGTTTACAAGCATTCCCGAACTTCAGAAAGGAAAACCGTACCCAAATAAGCCGAAAGGTTTTTGTTGGGCACGGAAATTAGCGACCCGTGCCCATTTCGGCTAATTACCGCACTCAAAACAGAATTTATCCGAGCAGCAAAATAATAACTGCTCACATCGAGAAAGTGCAAAGGGACTGACAGTAATTATTCTTAAATGATGCGATGCATAATATTCAAATGAAAACTAATTAATGGATCTAAGTGCGTTATGAACGACTTCATTTGTCAACTACCTCGATTGTTTTCATGGTGTAAGACAATCGTTAGAAATAATCTCTTTCAATAATGATCAACTTATAATAATTCGGTAATTTACGTTACATCTTTTATAAGAGCAAGTCACCTAATCATATAAATGATGCTGAACGCAAAGGATTTACAATTGTCTGTTATGCATCAATGGTCATTCCGAGTGGTGCGGCCTAGGCGTTCAAACACGAATTCACAGATGGCGCTTTCTCGTGCGAATTGTACTTCGGTGCAATTAACCGGTACTTCAAGCACTGTGTAAACATACCAAATCTGCGAAGTGCATCGAGAAGCGAATTGCATTCGGAAACTGTTGAACGTCTTTTTGTGTTTCAACAGTTTGCATTTTCGAAGTGATCGCGAATTGTACATTGTTGAAAACATGCTCACTAATATGCAAACACGAATTCGACAAAATTGTCTGACTTTTTAAGCGCCAATTCAACAACGGTGGCAATGTGCAGTTCTGCACATTGTTAGTGCCAAAGTTACAACAACAACGTGCAAGATCGAATTCGTTAAACTATGCAAATTCTTCAACAAACAAAAAAAAAATTGAATTGTCAGTTCGGAGCTATGTGACAATGTGCATTTTAGAATCCGTGACTGTCGAAAACGAATTTCGCAAGCGCCTAGATCTGAACGTATATGAAAATCGAAAAATGTTTCCATCCAAGTGTTCAAATCTGCAAATTCCTACCACCCTGTACATCGAAGTTAATTCCTAGAGAAATTCTGAAAATTCGGAGGAGAATAGCTGTGATAAATATCTAAACTCAGAAAAGGTTTTCCTACGGCTCTGAAAATCTCAAAAATGCCTGCACTGTGCACACTGAAGTTGATCCGTATTAACTTGTTGAAATTCGCCCATGAGTGCGTATGATAAATAGAGGAAGTTGAGACCAGCTTCTCGCCCACTGTAAAAGTCGGCACATTGCTTGCACTTTACATATAGCAGTCAGTTTGTATACAAATTCTGAGAATTAGGAGGAGAATAGTCATGATAAATATCTGAAGTCGGAAAAGGTTTTCCTACGGCTCTGAAAATCTGCAAATTGCTTGCACATTGCAGCTAATTCGTATTTAAATTGTGCGAATTCGTAGATGAGTACGTGTGATAAGTAGCGGAAAACGAAATCAGGTCCACTACCGCTCATGTTAGAGATAATAACGAATTCGTCGTTTGCACATACGAATTGACTGCAATGTGCAGAGTGCACGCAATCTGCAGATTTTTTGACCTAGAGGAAAAATCTTTTCCCTTTTGATCTACTTCAATTATATATTACCAGATCACACAAAGTTAGATAGAAGAACATTTCAAAATAGCTGGATGATTTACGCAAGTGTTTTATTTGAATATCTTACGTCACCATCAACAGATGAATTTGAAATACCAAAAG
>CAJNOQ010003506.1:0-20068 GCA_905250885.1 Didymodactylos carnosus | reverse complement strand
GTAGAAAAATAAAGAATAATTTATTTGGAAAGAAAGAATAGTATATACAATCTTGTTTGGATTCTTTGAGCGAAAGTTGATTAAGATTATTTTGTATCCTGTTACTAATGACGCTGATTTCCGCGTGTACGTTAGTGACCATTTTTGGTTCGTTAGTGAGCCATATATGGTCCATAAATGCGTCATTTATGGCTCATTTTTTATCTCATTTTTCACGGCCTGGGTTACGGTTACGGTTAACCGTTCGACCGGTTATTACGGTTACGGTTATTTACGGTTACGGTTAACCGTTCGACCGGTTATTTACGGTTACGGTTAACCGTTCGACCGGTTATTTACAGTTACGGTTATGACCGGTTACGGTTAACCGTACCGGTGCATGCCTAGTTACAACTGTGAATTCTAAGTTCTAAATAAGAAATGAGCAATCGCTTTCATTTTCGTTCAAAAACAAACATTCAGCTGCTGTTTTTTTTTTAAAAAAACTTCATATCCGAAATAGTTTTTTGCGTCTCTTGAAAACAAAAGCAAGCACCCTACTGCTTCAAAAGAAAGTTCTTGTCTAGAAGATTTTACTTTCGGTCGAATACAAATCCGCCCTTTTTTCAAATGGAAAAGCCTTTTCCATTTGAAAAAAGGCGGATTTTGTCACACTAGAAAAATTTTGGTTTTGTTTGAAAACAAAAAGATAAAGAAATATTATAGCTCGAAAAATGTTCGAGCCATCAGTGAATGACATTGAATTGTTAAAATATGTAGGTGCTCTTAATGAGTGAAAATCATATAAGATTAGATTGTCGAGCACCCCACATATCGGATAGTTTACTAGGGGTATGACAGTTCCATATCAACTCCTATCATAGGAACTGTTGAAAAGTTCTTTCGAACGGAGCTGATATGTTCGAACAGATCTTTTGAAGGAGCTGATATGTTCGAGCAGCTCACTAGTCGTCTAGACAAAGTTTAAACGTCCCGAATGTTCATTAGACGTTCATATCAGCGAAGTCCTGCAATCATAAATAGAAGCATGTAAAATGGTCAATTTTTTATTCCTCAGATAAGTATGGTTAAAAAGTAAAATAAAAGAAGTATGATCTTTGTAAGAAAAGCAGACTAAAGAAAAGATTAAAGTTTATCTTTTAGGAACGTTGAATATTTCAAGTTTTTAGCTGAGAGAGAAGACCGTGTTTTTCGAGCAACATAGCCTGCGATTGAGAATGCGCTCTCACTGGGGACTGAGGTCGCGAGTATAGGACCGAATCGACGTGCCATCTGGTTCAATATTGAAAGTAAAGTTGAATGTTTTCTCCAGAATGACGCAAATGTATGACCGTTCTTCTCCAGTGCTTCGAGTTGAGAAAGCTCTTGCTTTAGCGTGAAAGCTTTAGCAGTAGTCGTTGAAAAATTTCAAAAAATTTCAATTTTTAAAAATTCAAAAGAGCTGTCCAAACATATCAGCTCCTTCAAAAGATCTGTTCAAACATATCAGCTCCTTTCAAAAGAACTGTTCAACATCTTTCGCTCAAATGAACTGAACGTATGAGCTGGAACTGTTACAGGTCTATAGTTTACTAAGCAAATATTTTTGATCAGTTTCCGTGTTTGTGGCACTCACATATTGTGATAAGCCCTATAGATGGTTTTCTGAAACACATCATTGGGGTCGGAAAATATATTGAGTTAACATGATTCTAGAATCCGCAAATGCTGAGTTTTTATCGATCAACCAGCTTCGGAACTCTAAAGTTTTAGAAAACGGAAGTAGGTCAGTATTGGACTGAAAGTTGGGTTTTCTATTCACGAAGACGAGACATTTTGCTTTTAGTCTAGCAAACATGGACTTTTTGAACGAGTTTTCTCAACATTACAAACCAGCGGATGCCATTCTTTGGTATACACGTGCTGGTTGCTTATTTCGTATGCTCAATCAAGCCTTTCGAGACGAAAATCTTGACAATATTTTCATCTACCGGTCGTTCATCAGAGACTTATCCGATCAAATCGATATCTTGCACATGGAACAACGTGAATCCGGCTTTGACTCGTGTACAGTCTATCGCGGTACATGTCTAGCTTATGACGATATTGCCGTGTTGAAATCAAATAAAGGTAAATTGATCTCATTTAATGGGTTTCTTTCGACGAGTGTATATGCAGAGGTTGCCGAACTCTTTAAACAGCCAAGTAATGATCAGGAGCAAATGGAATCCGTTTTATTCGAATACTATATCGATGCAAATCTTGAGACAAGCTCATTTGCCTACGTTGCGTTTCTTAGTGCTAGTCCTGATGAAGGAGAGGTGCTTTTCAATATTGGTACCATCTTCCGTATTAATCAGATCAAATACGACGAGAGTAAAAAATTGTGGCACGTACATTGCGCGCTTTGTGCGAAAAGCGAAGTTGGTCATCATTTTATGGATGTGGAACGGAAAACAGAAGCCTATAATTTTTTTTACTTTGGGTATTTGTTGGTCATGGCTGGTGAAACTGACCGGGCTGAAAAGTTTTACTTGAAAATACTCCGTGAAGAAGTGGACATTACAGTAAAAGCTCTCTGCTACTGTCGTCTGGCAAGAATATATTCCGACAAGGGTGAATGGACACGTTCAATTGATATGTACAAAAAGTTGTTCCAGCATTCATCCTATTTGAGTAAAAACTATGGTGAGTTTTCAAAGCTGATCAATATTGATAAGCGTATTGTCAGAGTGGTTGTGGAGATCGGAGAATACGATCTTGCTCTTCAGCTTCTCACTCAAGAGTTGTCACTTCTCGATGATACCGATCCGAATCATTCTTACCATCTGGCAATAGTACTGTTCAATATTGCCACAGTTTATAAGCTGCGGGGCGATGACGAGAGAGCGCGTGAGTATTTTAAACAAATCGAAGAATTATCTGACGACTCCTTCACTGGCCCAGAGGAAGCAGCTCTTCATAATAACATAGCTCTCATGGCAATGGACCGTGGCGATGTCGATGTGGCTCTCAGATACTTTCGGAAGGCAGCTACCATCCTTAGAGAGACTCTGCCGTCCATGCATGAAGAATTCGTTACTTTATACAACAATATTGGTTTTGCGTTCACAAAACAAGGCAACCTCGATTCAGCATTGGAATATTTCAATATGGCCTTAAAAATTGCGGATTCACCCAGCAAAAGTAAATATCTTATGAATGTGTATCTTCATCTGGGATACGTTCACTCCCTTCGGGGTGATTTTGATGTGACTGAGACATTCTACGAGAAAGCCCTTCTCCTACTCCCTGAGAAGCTACCGGAGTACCGTTCAAGTTTAGCTGGTATTTATACTAACACAGGCACCGTACTAGCCGAACGAGAGAAACTCGATGCGTTTGAGATGGTGTTTACAAAAGCGTCTGAAATCTACTCACAGAATATGAGTTCGCGCATGGCTGCTATATGTTTTGAACACATGGCTGACTTATATGCTAAAAAACATCTATTTGCCAAAGCTCTAATATTTTCGACTCGAGCACTTGAAATGCAAATGCAAGGATATGGTGAAAATCATCATAGTACTGCAACAGCATATCGTCAATTGGCCGACATGTATTATATGAGTGGTGATGAAAATCGAGCTTCCGAATTCCATAAAAAATCGTTAAGTATACTTGAAAACATAACTGTCTCCTCTGAGGCGAGCGAAATCGAGCGTGCAACTTTGTACGAATCAATGGGAACAGTACATCTCGACAGAGCAGAATGTGCACTTGGATGTGAGTATTACATGAAATCGTTGAAAATTCGTGAACACTTGTTGTCCGAGAAACATCCAGACTTGATAAAGACGTACGTTCTTCTGGGTCGTTCATACTTTCGCCTAGGAGAGCTCGACTTAGCAACCAATTACTATAATGAAGCAAGCTTGAGAGGCTCTGTAGACGTCCAAATTGATCTGGGTGACATATACTTGGATCGAAAGCAATATGATCTGGCAGAAAAAGAATATATAAACGCACTCGAGTCGTATAAGGCAATCTACGGTGAGAATAATCATTATACTTGCGTCGGCTATTCGAGAATGGGCGTTCTGTACAAGCAACTGAATAATTATGAACAAGCATCACGATGTTACAAGAAAATCCTTGCCAGCGTACAAAAAACCTCTCCTGATTGTGCTGAATTAATCTTTAAGATGATGATAATAATTGCTGACTTGGCTGCCAATTTTGAAGATAACGAAGAAGCCTTCAACTATTACACATCTGCAGTCGAACTATTAGATCCGAATCAAGCAGAGCTAATGCCGACTCGTTGGCATATGCTGCACAGCTGTATCGACACAATGAACAGCTTTTATAAGAAATCAAAGTGGAAACAGGCACTTGATTTTTGTCAAAAAGCGCACGCTATTCAAATTCAATTTTTTCCCGAAGATCTAGACACAGGCAGCGAGCTTGAGTCATGTGCTGAGAACCTTCGAGAGAAATTAGAGATATATGCACCAGAAACAATATCAAATCCGGTTCAGGATATCGGCTGAAAGTTTTTGTATTTTTGTTCTACCCAATGACTAAACATAAACTTGAAACGGTTCGAACTTTAAAAAGAAAAATGGACAAAAGGCACTTGTTGACCTAAGGCATGTTCCAATTTGGTAATAACACCATAGTGTATTTGTCCAGCCTTATTTGAAACTACGCCTTTTATTTTCCGTTTCAAAATAGAATGCGAAACGGTATGCCAAATGACTATAGAACGGAAGATGCACTTATTTTGAGATGAATAGTAGTTCTGTCGTAAGAAACGAACATATGACAGGCCTAGTACACAGCAGAGATCAATGAAACAGCAAAAACGTCGTGCCTTTTCGGTGCATGTAAAGCCAGAATTGTCCCAAATAGATTCATGCTATCTCAGCTATTCGTTTTTTTTATTCTTATCCTTTCTTTCCTTTTTTCTACTCATTCAACGTGGCGGGGTTCCGAAAAATACAATAAGTCGAAAAATATTTCGTCGAACGAGATTTCGTTTTCAAATTGCGTCCTAACTCAGTTGTTTCGCACGTGATGCAATTTGTCAGTGAGTTTACAACACACGCACCGCATCCGGCCCATCTTGTCTTCGAAGTCTTCGTCACCTCTTCACACTTTCGACCAAATTTCCTATTCCCAACTTATCCTTACTCGACTATCTTATAACCTATAAATAATGCTTTTTTGTGCTTTAAGTCGAACCCATCTGAAGATTATCCCCTTACATGGTATTCGGCGTCAGTGATAACCCATATTGTGTAAACCGCTCGAAAACCGTCGGTTAACCACGGTTATTTCAGCTGAAACCATAGCAACACAGCATAAAAACCGACGTTAAGCGCCCAGTTAATCGGAAAAACGGTCGGTTATAACCCGTTAACTGGGTGCTTAACCGTCGGCTTTTAACAAACGTTTTAACGGCAAATCAAACGTTGTTTAATCGACAGTTCTACTACTATAAAATGTTTACGAAAAGAACGATTTTCAGTAACGATGCTCTGAGTGATCCATTCGTATCGTACGACTCAACAAAAAAGTTTTGGAGAACAATGCCGAGTTTCAAAAACTGACATGAAACTTTTAAACATGCAGCACGCGATATTATCGCCGAAGGTGCCAAACTCGGTAATAAGAGACCAGTTGAACAGATTTCTAGACAAATATTAAAACTCTGTGATCCAAATTTTAAGGTGACATTCAAAAGTGTTTCGCAGTGTTTGGTGGAGTTCTATACATATAATTCCTTTATGTATAGCATAATTAACAAATCTGTAAGAGAAGACGATTTAGAAAAGCATATACGTTAGATTCATTCTGTCACAGAATGACCAGAACCGTTACTCAACTCACAGAAATGTTTAACAGTTCTAGTCATCGTAGTTCACTTTTTCCCAGATTACTATATATATCTAATACTTCTGGCAGATAAATATTTTTAACACGACAAGCAAAAGGTGATGTCCGATGTTGTCAATGAACCTACGTTCAGAGCCCGGAGACTTTTCATTTTGTACAGAAATGTTTAATCTACTTAATTATCTAGTTGCAGTTTTAGATTCGTTTGTAGCTTTAATGCATTAGTTTTTTGAAAAAGAACGAAAATGGAGACCATTAACTCGACAAGCCGTTGAATTCACAATGCAAACATTTATAACATTCCTACTATTTTTGTTTACGTCACTGTAACACACTGTACTTATTCATTTGATAATGACCGTATAAATGTTCGTGTTTTAATAAGTTTTCTATTTATTTAAATAAACTTTTAATTATGTTAAACAAAGTTAAGGGTATTCAGCCGCAACTGCACTAAAATTCGTAAACATTTATATCTTTTCAATGTAGTAACTCAACAATTTGGTGTACATAAATCCTACCAATTCTTTCACTATAATAACATTCTCCGTTTTGTTACGGCGTACTATTCGATTACATAAAACAAAAGATGTGGTCTCAGACCGATCTTGTGTCCATGCATCACAACCATCTTTTAAAACTGATTGTTTATTCTCTACGCTATTCTTACTTATGAAAGTTGAAGATTTTGTGATAACCTTGATGTATAACTATTGAAAAAAACGATCAAAGGTGTCACAGCGTTACCGTTTTTTCTGATTTTTCTTTGATTAATACAGATTAATTAGAATAGTTTCGAACTTAACAAGCTATCACATCTCGCAGAGCAAATAATTTTCTAGAAATTGGTGTTGTACAATTTTCGCTAATTCGTCTTCACTCTTTTAGACAGGTTTTTCAGACAGCTGTAAAATCGATTTTGGGGGCTGTTTGTAACTTAGAACAGCTGTATTGTCAACGACTCAACGTTCAGAGCCCGGAATTTTTTCATTTTGTACAGAAATGTTTAATGTACTTAATTATCTAGTTGCAATTTTAGATTCGTTTGTAGCTTTAATGTAATAGTTTTTTGAAAAAGAACGAAGAAAGGGACCGTTAGCTGGACAAAGCGTCAAGTTCATTAAAAAGGTGGCAATGAAAAATGAATGTCTATCAAAATTTATATATGCACAAATTCGAAAAACATTGAATAGATACCACGATAAAATGAATAAAAATGAGATATCTTCTCCTACTTCTAAGCCAATGAAAACAGATCCATCAAAGAAGGAGAAAATTTTATTTTAAAAATTTAACAATATTTTTTTAAGTAATTAATTTTTTTCTCAGCCATATAATGTCAGTAAACCGAAAAAACTTCAGGATATATACGAAGTGTCCTCTACAAACTGGGAACGTTAGAGAAAAATTTAAATAAGCTTTCACATGTAAAATTGACTTTTAAAACTTTTCTTACTTCGGAGCCTTGTCAATCGGATGCTTAGTTAAGGAGAAAAATCCTAATTACGGTTTTTCTCAAGGAGAAAACATCGAAAAAACTTGAGAATCAGAGCAGACGTAGCACAAAACCGGTCAGATATTATATTTTGAGCATTTTTTATGACTTCGAGCTCATTTCAAAAAAAGAGCACGATAGTTTTCGAGTAGAAAACTTTAAAAATCAATTTCCCCAGCAGAAGTGGCCCTTAACAAGCAAAAAGCAAAAATCAGTATATTAAAATATCAAATTCGGAAAGAGTACAATTTTTTACTTCTAGAAAGTGAAAACAGAATCTTGAAATTCGCTTTTATTCAAAAGTTATAGAACTTTTAAGATTTTAGCTTAATTTATTTCATTACGTCTCCTATGGCAGCGGACCTTTAGCTTCATGGAAAAATCTATTCTTGCTTCTTTAATCTTATAAATTCGAAGCTGATATAGCCTAAATAGGTAAGGTTCGACCAAGACCAACTTTCAGCAGATCTTTTTCATTTGAATATGTTCTGGTAGAGGAGAGTCTGCTGCATTCAGTGATGAACTTTGTTTTTCAAAAAAGGCTTTTCTTCCCGGTAAAAATCGCAAAATGCTGAGAGGTCTCAAAAAAACACTGAAAAATGATCCTTCCAAACAAAAGAGTCTAGTTCATTCCCAATCCACTTTCACGATTTGTAATGTTGTTTTTCGGATTCAGCAGATCAAACTACCTATACCTATGTTCTTTCGAAGATCTTCTCTTGCAACGTTACTTTTGTAAAAAGGTTCGTTGCTACGCAAACTTTGAGAAGATGACTCGTCGCAAAAAGCTATCTAGTTTTTTGTCTCAAGCGCTATAGGCCTGATTCTTCCGCCATTCGAACTGCCATGCCTTGGAGCACAATAGTATACGGCCAGATTTTCTAAGTTTTCTTCAATTGCTGAGAAAATTAAGTTTTTCTGGAAAAGACGTCAAAAAACCCATATTTGTCTCGTAATTCTCGATTTTCTATACTACAACATATTTTTCTTCTACTTTGCGATACACAGTAGAAAAAGAAAATAATTCAGCGGATGCTCTTTTACATTTTTAGTTCAACCGTTTTCATTAATTGACGTCGACTAACGACTTTTCATCGTATCATATCCGCCTCCAGTAACAGAAGACTTCCTTCCTTGCATCGATGATAGAATATTTATGAAATTCTTCTTTAGCTTCTTACAAAACTGGATATTGTGCTTGCTGGATTTGTACTTACATACTTATATTTCTGTTTCATTCGTATATTTGTACACAATTAGTTGCAAAGTTTCTGACAAACGACATTTCGTCTCTGATTGACATTTAAAAAGTTTCATGTAGAAAGACTCATTGGATTACGGGTTAAATGGAGGACGTAGGTATGTTTTTAGAGTGCAGATCATTCAACATGTAACCGAATTATCTCTCATAATTCTATTTCGATTTTCTAATGATTTGAGCTGGTCTTATATTTTTTCTGAAAAGCGCTTTGATAAGGCTCTGGCAAGGCCGAAACCGACTGTTTGAAGATGTTTTCTTTTTGAGGACGTTTCCTTTGGAAAAAAACAAAGAAAAGTATCGAGGTCGGGATATGATGGGTAAATTTTAATTAATTTTGTTTAAATGACGTCTGATGTAGACTTGAAAGCAGTTTTGCATTAGCTCAGAAAATATCACTAGCTGGGCCTTTCCTGACAACATGTCGTTTTTTGCAGTCACGACGCCCATCAGATCTTAAAGTCAGACGGTGTTAGATCCTCCAGTATAGAGGATGGATGTCTTGGCTCTAGTGCTGAGAATATGTGTGATAGAGTCGTCCTGTTTTAAGTCTTGACGACCGTCAGAATACGCGTTACATACCCTTTTTGAATCTTTTCGTCTTCCGTAGAAAACTGGTTATAATTCGGTAATGGCCCATACCTGAATTTTTCATGGACTAATCAAAGGCTAGATGGAGAACGAAGAGGGGAATATTTCAAAGTACTTACTAGACCTTAAACCATTCTAAGAAAAAACTTAGTCGAATCAAATTTGATTAAGTTTCTACCGCATCTGATGTATATTATATACACCGGGAAAAAAATAGTTAGACTCTGTATTTTGAGTATTTCGTCACTATAGAAGCATATTTTTTTAAAAGTAATTACATATTCTGAAAGCCCGTGGAGTTTTCTACAATCTTATATATTTATGTTTTCATTTCAATTTATGAATTATCGATTTCGATTTCAATCGATCGATGAATCGATTTAAATTCATCTGTTAGCTCGAATCGATTTTCAGTATTAGATAGCAGACAGGTTGTGACATCGTTCTTTGAAAAAATCCAATTTTCGAGAAGTGTCTACAATGGTGTGCCTTTTGCGTGAACATCTTGAGCATCCGTGTACCCCGAAAAAAAGATGGATTTTGATTTCTAAGAGGGTGGTTCGAACCACTGAACTTCGCTCTAAAAAATTACGGAAGTCTCAAGGTTCCATCTGTCACGATTCGCACGCTATAAGGTTCTCCCGAGGATCCATAGGCTAAACTTCATGTTTGGAAAAGAACCTGATCAGAAATCATGAAATTTACCCCACTCTAAACACATGAGAAAATGAAACTACCTTATGAGTGTATAAGTACCTTGATGTCAGTTTGCTGTGATTTCGCCGCTTTTCTGGATAAAAATAATTAAAATGTTTGAACTCACAGTGCTCTCAAATGTGACATTCGCTCAATTTTCACCGGCTCTTTACCCAAAAAAGAAAACATACATTTTTCTATTATACACCATTTTGAAACTCATGAAATTTGCCACAAACTAAGCCGGTTAAAATATCTACACTGGCCAGTGTAGATATTTTAACCGGCTTAGTTTGTGGCAAATTTCATGAGTTTCAAAATGGTGTATAATAGAGAAATGTATGTTTTCTTTTTTGGGTAAAGAGCCGGTGAAAATTGAGCGAATGTCACATTTGAGAGCACTGTGAGTTCAAACATTTTAATTATTTTTATCCAGAAAAGAAGATGTAACTGCATAAGGCATTTAAATGTTTCATGAAGTGAACGATTCAAAGGATTTTCAATTAACCTCCATTCAGTTTTTTGTCATTATAAGGATCTTGTAAGCTACTTTCAGCACATGAGAATCTTTTTGAAAGTCTCTAGTTACAGAGAAACACAAAATGTTAGCTAAGCTTTCGTCCATCACTTTATTCTTAAAGTAAATATAAAAAGACAACACCAAAACTACGTATACAATCTCGGTAAAAAATGGAAAAAGAAATATCTATAGAGAATAACTATCAGAACTTCTAGATCGTTGTCTATCACATTACTACAATACTGGTACTGGAAAAAGTTTAAGTCACTGTCAACAATTGCGGTGGTATGAAATCTAGACAAGACGTATCTTCTGATCGAGCTGTGCGGAAATCACACAACAGCCCCATGCGACAATTATGATCGCATGCTGTACCGTTTGCATACGACTTTGTATAGTACTTATAAACTAAACCCATCATGTCACCATCAATATCGGCCATTAATCGATCAATGAGATTGTCCCAGTCAGTTGGAAATAGATAGGCCATTTTGTACGCATCTCGAGCTGAGTATTCATTAACAAATGTTGTTCGATTCAATAAATTTGATGCTGTCAGATTCATGATAACTGTATGATGATCCAATACCCAATACGTACTATTCTCGTATTCGCCATCAACTAAATACACGCGATAACCAGGATTCTTGAATGAAAAGGGTGTAAGAGATGGTGCTAGATAAGCCTGAATGAAGAAAAGAACATGTGCACGGCTGACTTTCAGTATCGTACAATGACAGTTACCATCGAAACTGGTCGTCGCTTCTCTATCTGATCATAAAACACGATGATTTCATCCGTATGTGTGTGACCATAAAACTGGCCAGCTATCGTATTCTCATATCTGAAAGAGATTTAGATAAGTATAAAGGAATAGGATTTACTGATTTCATTTACCGATTAATAATGCGATAGAAATTCCAACTAAACGATCCCAAGCACGATCGTGGTGGGTGATGACCAATAATATGAACCTAAGTGAATAGTATTTTTTTTAAACTTTGTCTCTTCCTAAAACTATCCCTATCTACTTTTTCATCGTTGTCTTCGGCATACTGTAACCAGGTGATTAGCTTGAAATAGAAAGAATGCAACTATTGACTTTATCAGAAGTGAACGAAAATTCATACCCATTGTAGCTGTCCCAATGGATCCGTAGAATTTATATATAGCCAGAAATTGTCTGACGCACAATAATTCATATTTAATGAAATTAGTCTCAAACCGGGACGAACTATTGTGGTATAAAATGCTCCACGCAAGATGCTGTCTCTTGTGTCTTCTGGCAGTCCAAGTTGAATCCAGTGATCGGCAAGCGACGTGTATAACCATGAGATATTATCTGACTTTATCGCTGGTGTTGGATACAAGTTGCATGGTGCTGTAGAATAAATTATGTTATACGGTGAACGAGGAGGATCATTCGTAAATTACCGGCTTCATGATTTCCAAGAGCAGGATAGAATATCTTATTTGAAAAATACTTTCTCAGTAGATTTGTAATTGTATCAGTTGCATACAATTGGTCTGATCGAGATTGATTCCACACATTATGAGGAGGTAAATCACCCGTATAGTATACGATGTCAAACTATTTCAGAAAAATAAAACATTAGCATTTCGATACACAATTATTCAGCACAATCCTTTCCTCTTCATTATCAGCTATGTATTTCATTAAATTTTCAGCAGTCCATAATGGTAAATCACAATGCCTATAGTCACCCCTAAACGGAAACGAAATTTATTATACAAAATATTGATTAAAACATAGTAAGACTTACCAGAAACCAGCTCCAACATGACCGGATGCTAGTAGAAGCAGAAAAGAATTTAAGACCAATATAAAGCAATATATTTTATCTGTCCTACCTGGTTTACCATATCGACAGCACAGTGGCTGAGGACAGTCAGCCATAGATCCAGGTTGGTAGGCAAAATCAATATGGATATCAGATATGTGAAGTATATTCATTTTCGGAGAACCAGACTAAAACGTTTCAGTAAGACAATGTATCTTCAGTCTCATTTAGTCAACGGATAGGAAATCTCCAAATTCTTATATTCGGGGTGTAATGATAGTTTAATTAATCAAACTTCATGAGGACTTCGTTTTGAAACTCTTGAAAAAGTATCCTATTGCGTTTGAGTAAGAAGGATCCAAAACATTTGTAAGAGTTTTATTCTGTTGTGAAAATTGAAAATTATTATTCGATTCATCTCATTGTTGTTTAATGTTTTAACGAGATACTGGAAAAAGTTTTATCATAACAGAATAAGGCGGCTTACGAATGTCAAATACTGTTTCATTTTGCAACACTTCTTGCATTAACTAATTTTTCTTTCGCTAGTTTGTGAGCACTAGTGTTATCAGTCTCCTCTGAGTCTGACAGAAGTTATACTGCAAAATCCTATTTGTCAGCACTCTATTGCAGAACTCTATTAAGCTATTTGTCGTTGGAGCTGTGCTTCTCTAGCAAAAAGTTATGCACAACCCTATATTCATCAGTTCATCCTATATTAATAACACATCGCGTACAGACAATGCGTGGCTAGGTAAGAAATTTACATTTCTGAAATACGCTTCACTATGATCATTTCATTCTTTTGAAAGTATATTAAATCATCTGACTAATATTAGTTTTGATCTGACATTTTAGATCTGATGACTAATAGTGCACGTAGCGAATAGTAACGAAAAAATTAGAATTATTATAAGGTGGATAACATGCGTTGAAAAGAATCGCTGAAAATAGAGACATACTGCTGGTGGTTGTGGCGGCGATATGGGCGGCTTCGGAACGGCTGGAAAAGTTATATTCCACTGGAGTGCAGGTATGTGAGACTGCTTCTCGCAATCGAGTGCTAATGCACACAATTGTTTGTTTGTCAGACTACTTTTTTTGATGATTTCAATGGCAACATCCTGAATAAGTGATAAAACTTCACTTATTAAGAGTTCATTCATAAGATTAAAATTTACCTTATACTCATGGACGGCTCCAGTACAAACCGCCACATCTATTAATTTGAATTCTTTACAAAAACTAATTATAACTGAAAAATGGAAAGTTCTTTCATGTCACATTATTTACTTACAACGATATTACTCACTATTTTCGACATGCTGACTTTGATTATGTTCGATTAATACGCGTGCCTGAAATACAATATAATATCTCTTCGAGAAAAGAGGGCTGAAGTAACCGTGTCACATACTACAGGAAGGATAAGATTACAAAATTCGCAATAGTCTTTATTAGAACGACTCTGTTTCAATGATAATCTGAGTAAATTTAGAGAATGAGAATGTTCATTGCGATGGCGATATTGCTTTAATGTTGACATAAAATTGGTGTCGTTTTCATTAAGTTGTTTTAAATTTATCATTTGATCCTTGGTTTCATCAAATGACACCGATCGAGCATGATTGAATGGAAAAAATACCAGAATAAGTGTTGCAAAAATAATGCGATAAATCATTCTGTTTATCATAAGGTCGATCTCTGCGAACAAATTAAGTAACGATAATACTTGACAAAGACCGTCACAGAGTATATGAATAGCTTTCACAAAGATTCTGGTTTTCTATAGATGAAAGGTGTGCCCTACATTTAAGAATGTATTATTCGACCTACCTTATGCAAATAGCAGTTACTACAGATATCTTCTTTTTTCTCTTGTTCTTTTTCAATATATTGTGTTATTCAAACATTGATGAAGATAATCAGATATATATTCAACCGTGGACGAGAAAGCGTCGCAGTTTATTTATTTACTCAACTACACATCTGCGGCTTCACTTTCATGTACGATAAGTCTCCCTGAACCCATCATAGCTGACGAACGCGGCTAAGATACGTTTTTTTCAGTAGCTTCTTAGTTTACAAAAGCCTAAAAGAGCCAAAATACATGAGTGTCGTTGTTTGAGAATACTTGCCAATGATTTTCACCCTCAAGGAAAGAGATGTTAAATCAAATCCGGTCGGTTCCATTTTCGCATCTATGAAACATTTTCAAGTTTTGATTCAATGAAAAGAACTTCTCGAAAAACGTCTCTGTTCGATTTCTGTGGTGGGGAAAGTTTGTTTTTCATTTCAAAAAAGGCTTTTCAATTTGTCAACCGAAAGCAGAAAGATTTTCATCTTCTGCCACTCACTGTTGTGTATATGTGTTGCGAAGAAACGCACTACTCGCTTCTCAGTTTTCGATCTCTCTTGAAACTCTCGTCTAGTATTTGGTTAACTGAGAATTTGAAGTTTTCGAAAGCAATACATAGTGAGGTTATCTTGTTCGAGACCTTTGTCTTAAAGTCACACACACGGTATTGTCTGTGATCTTCTTATCAGTCGATGTTTTATTCGCCAGAGAGATGAGAGTCACTGGTTGCAGAAGTAGAATAGGAGACTGGATCTCTTTGAGTTGAATCATGTGCCGATTGTAAACAGGCGACAGCTTTGAACTGTCGAGCAGCGAGGAGAAGAATCTCTTCCTCGGATTGGTAATAAGAATGCCGACTGATATCTTTGCCCGAATTACAATCGATGGTGAACATTGTTCTCACGCCTGTTGTGCCCCAAAACTGTTTATTCTCGACTACCTGAATGCTTGATGTGCACGACGAGAAGCCCCACCAAACGAAGGTTTTTCCTGCTGGATATTGTTTGCTTAAGTCCATTTTCACTTCTCGATAAACGAAATGACGCGTGGATGGGAATCGAGCGAGAGCAGTGAGGAGTAGTTTGAAGTGCAGAAACCATGGTTTCAGTTGTCCTCGATCTTCAGAACGGAGAGTTTTTTGCATTGAGGACGTAATAAAGACACTGCTCTTGTGGTTCCCATTCCATCGAGTAGAGAATAATAGACGCTGATTCATCTTGTGACAGGCCATCGGCAGGATCTTCTTCGCATCTTTGTTTGGCCACATAGACATAACCGTAAACTTCGGGTAAAATCGAGACAAGTGGCTTGACGGCTTCTTCGAGTGATACCAAAGGCTTTTCGTCATAGCCCCGAATGGGCATCAATATCCTGTGCGGTTCATCAGCTATGTCAGAGACTCGTACATTTCGCTGTACAGCTACGCCACCTGCGGCCATGTAGAACACTGCGATATCTTAAATCAATCTTGTCGAATCAGATTTGTGAAAAGACAGAGAAACAATGATTTCATCACCATAGACTCGATTTATGATAATTATGGCTTTGTTTGGACTAATTTTGTTGAAATTGTAGACTAATTATGCTCGAATCTGAGTAATTTTGCTCTACTCGACGTTGCTGCACATAAAATCACTACTTTTCTGCTTTCTCTCCTTATTCACGTTTGTACGCACGTTAAAACACGCTTTCTTGATACCTTGGTTTTAGTCTAGGGTATTGTAACATACTTTTTTGCGTTCTATCTATCCGCAAAACATGGAACGGTGCAAAATATGGAATAATAGTTCATGGACGGAGCAATCACATAAGTAGCATACTAGTCCAGAAAAGAAAACAAAGGTAAATACCAAACAGAGAAAAAAATGGTAGTAGCAAACACTTTTGTTAACAATGCAAGACAGATGTCGCATGCAACCCATCCTCTGAATTGGAGGGGCTACTTCTAAAGTGACGAAGTTGACGTAGAGCTAAAGGTACCGTGGAATCCAAACTTGAACTATCGAAGCCACAGTGAGACTTTTTAGTTTATTTCTCGTAAAAGATGTATGCTCGATCCTTTGCATACCAAAGTGCCATACGAAAGAATGATTGTATCGTTTCTTGAACAGATATATCCTATATAAATTCATATTTATTTAACTTTAAACAACGCTTTTTCTCAGTAGTGTTCAAAAAAGCAAAATGGATAAGTTAATTTTCAGAGAATAAAATAGGACAGATTTCCAATTTTGTTAGCGAATGAATTGGCAGACGCGTCTACTTTCACTTAGATTGAGGTATAACACCCGATATCCGATTTTGTACTACCTGTAAAACATAGGTTGTTTCAAATATTGTTGAGCAAAACGATTGGCAACTTTTCGGCCAGTGCTTATTGATAAAAATGTATTTAATGATAAAAAGCACATTAGTGTTATGTTGAATTTTATTAACGTCTTCACATAACGTACGTTCATCACGATAATCAGTTAGCTAATCAGTATTTCGTGTTTGAATATATGCTTTTAAAAGATTATGTAAATCTTTAATAGATAAACGCATTTTATACAGAATATCTATATTTTGAAATCTTAAAAATGATCTTTAAATAAAATCGAAACGTCATTAAATTAATATACAATGGATAAATAAGTCTTGAAAGTCATGACCTATAGTGAATTCAGTTGAATTACTCTTGTTGCTGTGCCCACAAATAGTAATGAGATCTTTTATTCATGCTAGCGTATGTAAACTTCTGTTGGAATAAGATTCCTCATCCGTTTTTTGCTCTTCTCTCGCTCAAATTAACCTTTTCATACTTAAAAAAGTATGAATTCTGGACGTTTTTGAGCTTTTTCCGGCAGGAAAGCGCAAAGAACTTCCGAATCACACTCCAACAAAAAAATTCTCAACTCCGGAGTTGGAGTTGCCAAACCCTTTTATGAAGGGACACACTGTGACATTTAGAACACGATTCTTTAAAACATGAGAGCTGTGACGATTTAATTAGCAATGTCGTATGAGTTGTTCCAACTTAAGCATGGATAAATAGAAAAATCAAAAAATCATGTCGACGATAATATTTGGTTTTAAATCCGTATTATAATAATGAAAAAGTTTTTAAGGTGGTATAACCTGTCAGCGTGAGTGAAAATCTTTTTCTTGTTCTTTATAACTGTCAGAAGGTGCCAACTCTTTCTTAGTTGTGTGCGTTAATCATTCATAACACTCGAAAACGCAAATCTTTTAAAAAAGAAATATTACCTGTTTTAGTGGAGACAGTTCTTGAAAGGACCAATTTATGTTCCTCGACGCTCTTGCTTTCCTTCTTATCCTTTTGATACATATATAAATAAAGTTTTTCATTTTTGGAGACTATGACGCCAAATCCTGTAGTCCTGATTCAGCGACTTTTTTCTTTCGCTTTTTTTCTTCATTTCTCTTTCTGGATCGTGTAATTATCAATATATGAAAGTTTGTCTGTCTCACATTTCGCCCATATTCACCATCATTTCGAAATCTAACAACTTCCGCTGATGTGATAAGCTATGTTGTATGACGGACTTCATCCGAATTTTTTAGGATGTCAGTTAGTGTATCAAACCTTTTCTAATTTTTTGTATTTATGCCGCAAGTATGCACTTTATCAGTTCCATCTATTGTAAGTAGCTTTCGTCCTTCTAATTCCACCTTTTTACTTGAGCCAAAAAACATTCTCTCTATCATTTCTCATAACATACAGAGCTTGCCTAAGTACATTGATGAATTGAGAAGTTTTTGTATTGAAGAAAGTCCTTCTATTGCTTGTATTCAATAAAGTTTTACAGATAGTACCGTTTCTGATCATGAAATAAGTATACCTGATTTTCTATACTACAGAAATGATTTTTTTCATAACTCTCAAGAAGTAGCTGTTTATATTAAGAATAGCATTTGCCCCTCTCTAACCGCATATTCAAAAGAAGTTATGGCTATAATAATAGAGGTTAAGATTAGTCCATGCTCATTTGTGTTGTGTAATCTAAAACCCCCTTCCTCAATCTAAGAAAATCTACTACGACCATCTTTTCAATTTTCTACTTCAAAATGTTAAAAAAGATATCCCGTTAATTTTAATAGATGATTTTAATGCATAACTTAACAGGGCAGTTTTTCAATCTTCAAAGGACACGAAAAAATTAATTAAAGAAAAAAATTTAAAATTTCTTGTGTTAAAATGTCGTCAAACTTTGTTAAAAACTATTGAGTATAGAAAATCGCGAAAAAGCGTTTTAGATGCATTACGTAAAGATAAATATCGACATTTTTCTAAAATTAAATGGCATTTTTCAGATTCAAAGAAGTTTTGGTGTAACCTGAACAAATTTTGAACGAGTTTTTCTGATTATCCTAGTCGGCTAGATAGTAACGCTGCGCAAGCATGTACAGATCTTGGCATTCTTTCGTAGTTCTTATAAAACACTTTCTTCTCCGTTTACTAGCAACACTAATATGCAGAAAAGGAACCAACGTTTTTTAAATACAATTTTGTTTACTGTAGCGGATGTAAACGATATGATTACAAAGCTTAAAAACAAGAAATCTATAGGAATCGATGGTATTGATGTCCAATTTTTAAAACTATGCTCTGAAGTTCTTTTCACCGCAATTACATCACTTATTTACTTTATCATTAAAACAAGGAGTTTTTCCCAAATTGTGAATAAAAGCGATAATAAAAGCAATCCATAAAAAGGGAGCTCGAAATCTGTGTTCTAATTATCGACCAATTTCTCTGTTATCTAATATTAGTAAAGGTTTTGAGCTTCTTATTCATAAATGTTTACTTAGTCACTTGCACGAAAAAAATTTTTTACTAATGTACAGTTTGGCTTTAGACCAAGCTCGTCAACAGTTGACGCTCTTTTACATATAACAACTAAGTTAAGTAATATTTTAGAAGAAAGAAAAATAGTAGTAGGAATTGCTTTCTACTTTGCATAAGCTTTTGATATGGTGACTCATAGACGTTTGTTGGAAAAAGTATAAAAAGCAGGAGTAGAAGGAAATTTTTTAGAATACTTTAAATCTTATTTAACTAACAGAGAGCAAGTAATACTAATATATATATTCGGATCTGCTTCTACTTTTATTTGCCTGCACATTTTTACCCAAGCAAACATCACCTATGGGAAAAATCTAGATAGATTTCGTCTGTAATCAGGCGATACACGACTAGTTGCCATCTAGATTACTACTATCCATCCCAAAATACAAGACCCGTGGGAATTTTTTGAATAACTTTTGATAGGAATGAGATAGAGACCTGTGATTTTCGCTGTTCAATAGCCAAGACTTGAGCAGAACTTTTCACAAGCGAAAGCAACTTTTGAAAAAATTTCAGAGATCGGGTTTTCAGAGGATATTTGGAAAACCAGCTCCTTTCTCAGAAAACTAACGTACAATGTTAGTAATTTTTTGCACGCGTAGATAGTTCGGACGTTACTCTACAAAATTATGCAAGCCCCGGCTCTCTAGCTATCGTCGTTCGGGCAGGGCTCGCTTTCCCCGAGCACGTGTCTATCTCTGAGCAGACATCTCTGGAAATCTCAAAATGCCATGGACTATAGGTAATCGACTAGGCTGAGCATAGTAGCAACATTTGTTTTTGTGTAGAAATGAATATAACCTCGCCAGAGGCATTGTTGTGAAAAACCGGTTTTTCGCCTGTTACTAACAAAAATTAAAATCCTTATATCTCGATCAAATCTCATGCTGACTCAAGGAAATTTTCAGAAAACACTCAGGACAGCTCATAATACATAATCGAAGACGAAAAAGGTGAATGTGAGCTGGGCATTGGCTTAAGGTTTTCCAGAAACCTTCTGAAAAACCTCAGAGCATCAGTGTTCTGCTGGACCACTTTTTCGGCGTGGTCAACAACATATGGCACCTTTTAAACCTTTCCCGAAAATTTTCGTGAGTCAGCATGAGATTTGATCGAGATATAAGGATTTTAATTTTTGTT
>CAJNOQ010003505.1:0-20069 GCA_905250885.1 Didymodactylos carnosus | reverse complement strand
ATAGTTTATGAATGAAAAACATTAAAAAAAAAAAAAAGAATTTCGAAATCCGTTTTCAGAAACCGGAGTAATTTTAAAAATACGACAAAAACTAAATTGTACAATAAAGTTGCAAATGACTCATATAGTTCAATTGTTTGCAAAATAAAATGGTGAATGAATATTTTCTGAGTATTCACCGAGTAAAAATAATCAAAAAATTGTTAGTAGAGCTCATATGAGTACTCATGGATGAATTATGAGTAAAGTCGTACGCATAGTATAAATACTTTCACTAGGGTGTTTTTCTAGATATCCTCATTTACCAGTATTATCAATATTGACAAAAAATAATCGTTTAATATATCTCCCAATGGAATTATGCGATGTTGAACCTATTCGTAGTAAACGTTTGACAACAGATCAAATACGAATTTTGTGTGACAAAGCATCGAAGCCACCTACTGAATATGTACAGAACATCATGCATGTTCGAAATGTAGAACAAAATTTTAATGATGATCCATTTGTCAAAGCATGGAATATTAATGTTGACCCTCAAATGCTAATGATACCGGCACGTGTGTTATCAATGCCCATAATTCAGTATGATCAATATAAGGTACAAAACGGTAGCAAGCCAGGCGTATGGACGATGGGAAATGGTGTCCAATACAGAAAACCAGCACCATTTCCGAAAATATGGGCAGTGATCAATATGTCACCTAATCTTCGTGGAAATGATGTGAAGAGCTTCTGTATAGAATTAATGAAACGTGCGATACAACGTGGAATTAAAAGATTTTCTTTACCAGCTATCTATGAAGAGTGTGGTGATACAAATTCAATTATAGAATGCATCCAAGAAATGGTGAAAATAAATTGTGATTGTAAATTTATATTTCTTATACTTCCTGAATATAATGTCCAATTGTATCAACTTATTAAAACAGTTTGTGAATGTCAACTGGGCATTATTACAGGGTTTGTTATCGAAAAAAATGTTAAGAAAAATATGTATAATGGACGAGAAGTATTCAATGTACCGGTTATAGAACATTTATTACTCAAACTTAATTCAAAATTAGGTGGAATTAATTCAAGTGTTAAAACACAGTACGTTGAATTATCTTGAGGTATTTATTTTCAAACTGAACTATTTTGTTTTTGTACGTTTTAGTTCTGTTATTGAAAAGTTTTTTTCTCGTGGTCATCGTATTATGTACGTCGGTATTGATTTAAGTTATCCGGGACCGGGTCTATTGGATACTGGTCGAAGAGCGAGTGTGGCTGTTTGTGCATCAGCTGATGACATTCCATATCGCTATTTCAAACAGTTACGTGTACAATTTTATCCAGCTAAATTGAAAAATGGACAAAGTTTAGAAACAATTGTCAATTTAAAAGAAATAATGATAAAATTAATTGAATCATATAATGAATTAAATCATTATCCGCCAAATGCAATTGTCATCTATCGTGATGGAATATCAGATGGCGAATTTGATACGGTAAATTAATATTTGTACAATATTATCTTTAGAAATGGTTAACTTGAGCAAGAGATAAATTAGGATATATGATAAAAATTGAGTAGAACGATTTTTTTTCATCAAAGAGTTATTTTTTCTAGATATCTTCGAATGAATTAGATGCAATTCGTCATGCATGTTCTAACTTTAGTGATGCCTATCGTCCATCTATTACATATACTGTTGTTCAAAAACGTCATCACACTCGTTTTTTTATCGAGAACGATAATCGACCAGGTTTTAGCAATGTGTTAGCTGGTACAGTTATCGATTCTCCAGAACTCATCAGTTCATCTACAAAGAATTTTTATTTAAATAGTCATGCTTCACTAAAGGTTAGTATACAAGTTAGGGAATATTTCAAAATTGTTTACTCATTTATTTTCTACTTTACTCCTTTTATATCTTACTCTTTTCCTACTTTCTCACTTGCACATTCGCTACATAGTCTGACAAGAAAACATATAGACATGTCTGACTCCGTTTTTAATGATTCATACCTCGATCGATATAGTATATCGAGATTGTAAAATGCCTCTGGCCCATGGCATTTCCTTCGAAAATTATAGGCATTTTTCTATTTTTCCTAGCGAAAACTAGCAAAAATAGAAAAATTCATATCTCTATCCAGAAGAGGAGTAGAGAACTGAATTTTTTACCTGATAGACTACCAGATGTCTACTACATACACTGAAAGTTTCACCCTTCCATCACTCTCCCTTCCCAAGTCATTTTTCACCATAGAATTTTCCATTAGAATAGAAAATTCTATAACTTGCTATGGACCCGAATCTTTTTATGCTTTTTACAACCTCGATACACTCTATCGATCGAAGTGTGAATCATTGAAAACCAATTCAGGCATGTCTATATGTTTCCTCATGGATAGAAATATAATGACGTCTATATATGTTTCTTTTCTCTGTTAGCATGTACTTGCATGTATATACGACGTTGTTTTTCTCGTTCTTCTCCCAGTTATCTACATGGAGATATATATATGTCAAGAAAATGAACATAAACGTTAGATATGAGCGTTTTATCGCCCAGGTGAAGACTTCATGTTAAATTCGTACTCGTAACGAGATGAAAAAACGCTTAAATGCATCTAGTATAGCTGTTTTGAACTCGTACGAGTTCAAAACAGCCACCCTATGCGGGTGAACCACGTCGTGTAAGACCTTGCAAAATCTGATGTTTTCTTATGAAATTGTGTAGTAAGATCTTACAATATGATCTTACAAGATCTTGTTATAAGATAATGTAAGGTCTTATAGAACCTTGTATCTTCTTGTCGTAAGATCTTTCTTGATCTGATTATAAGAAGTGAAAAGATCTTGTAAGATCTTACATAACCTTACGGCAAAAAAATATACCCAAGTCAAAAAATGAGATCAAGATCTTATAAAATCTTACGGAAAATTATAGAAACGGATTCATCTTATAAAATCTTATAAAAATCATACAAGAATCTTACGAAGTCTGATGAAATCTTACTATAAGATCTTACATCAAGAATCAGTTTCTATGTTTCTTACAAAATCTTACAAATTGTTAGATGAATCTTACGAAATCAGACGGAATCGTACAAGAATCTTATAAGATCGTACAGTAAGATTCTTTGATCTAGGTATGAACTGCACGGTTAAGAAACGTGACAAAAAACGGTTATATCCAGATCAAAGAATCTTACTGTAAGATCTTATAAGATTCTTGTACGATTCCGTCTGATTTCGTAAGATTCATCTAACAATTTGTAAGATTTTGTAAAAAACATAGAAACTGATTTTTGATGTAAGATTTCATCAGATTTTGTAAGATTCTTGTAATCCATCCCGATAATAGAAGAACATCCCGTATTAGAAGACTATTGCCGATTATAAGACTTGGAAGTGAAATAGAATATCATGGTCTTCTAACCCGTAGAAAACTACTGATCTTCTATTATGTTTAAAAAAAATTCCGGAAAATGTCCTATTTCGCCAAAATGTACTTCTGATAGGAGATGCACCTCAAGTACGTTGGGATTACCATTGGACTACTAACAGGCGACAAAATTTCACCGTAGTAGAAGACCACCCTTTAGAACTCAACTTGCGGGACAAAACAGACGACCAGGCACCTTCTATTATGGGGGAGGTTTATGATTTTTATGAGATTTTATAAGATGAATCCGACTTTCCGTAAAATTTTACAAGATCATGTAAGATCTTGATCTGATTTTTTGACCTGGGTATGGCCGCCTAGGACCTATGAATGTTAGAAATTATATAGAAAAAGAAAATTGCAGTGGTATAGAGAAATTCGACAGGAAATTATCAAGAGTATGATCTTGTAAGATCATATAAAATCTTGTGACTTGCTATAACGTCGTATAATTTCTTACAGTTTCTTTCTGTAAGGTCTTATAATATCATACAAGATCTTGTACGTTCGTGTCATCAGAAAAATCTTATAAGAATCTTGGTACAAGATGTCATATGAAATCTCGTAAGATCGTATAGGAAATTGTTAAGATTTATAAGATCTTTTGAAATCTTGTGATTTCTTATCATATGATTCTTCTCCAAGATTGTGTATGGTCTTGTAAGATCTTCCGAGATCCTGTTATATGATTCTTGGATCTGGGTGGTAATGTACCGTCGGTAATGATAAAAGACCTTTTTTACCGAAGTGCACCGCTGACAAATTTTGAGATTTTTTACCGGTTAGAAGTTGATAAAAATTTGAAGTTGTTAGCGTCGGTAACGATCGGTAACACGTTTTACCGTTACCGCCCATCCTTGATGAAGATGTCAGAAATTAGAGTCGTATCAAATAAGATATATCAGAATTTGTTTTCAGCAGGAGCATTTTCTGTTTTCTTGTTCTTTTGTATCAATTTGTATCAATCCTCAAAGTGAACAGAAACAGAAAATGCATGTATATACTTAGGTAAAAGGGTAAAAGGGTAAAATAGAAAACGATTAAACTAGCAAATAAAGAGTAAACAATTTTGAAATGCTCCCTCACTTAACTATGATTTTAAGCTGTCAATCGTCTCTTTTTCTTTTTGTGAAGGGCACTAATCGTCCCGGTCATTATCATGTTCTGTATGATGACAATAATCTGTCAGCTGATCAGATACAAATGTTAACATATGCTCTCTGTTATACGAATGCTCGTTGTACAAGATCGGTATCAATACCGACTGTAGTAAAATATGCTGATATGTTGGCTACACGTGCTGCTTTTTATTCAAAAGACTTTGGGTATTTTGTTTTTAGTTTAATTTATATCTGAGTTCTATAAATATTTCGTCATTCTAGAGCGCCAGCACGTGAACCCCATGATAAATCGATTCATAGCATACAAATCAATCTATCTGATGGATTAGCCCCTGATTCAATATTTTTCGTTTGAACAAAATTATAATAATTAATGGTCAAATATTTATTTTATTTTTATATTTTCTATATTTCGGTATTTTTTATGTTTTTAAAAGACCCTAGTGAATGCACTTGCATGCAGGTACTTGGTCAAGTATCCCCCAAGTTTTTTCCAACATTCCTGAGCTTTTTTGCAAGTAAACTAAGTACTTACCACGAAAATCAAGCACTTGAATTATCTTATCTTCTTGTCAAGTTCTTTG
This sequence comes from Didymodactylos carnosus, assembly GCA_905250885.1. NCBI lineage: Eukaryota > Metazoa > Rotifera > Eurotatoria > Philodinida > Philodinidae > Didymodactylos > Didymodactylos carnosus. Next base: position 14,927 of record CAJNOQ010003505.1, on the reverse strand, counting down.
CCAAGCACTTGTGCAAGTAATTCCAAGTACCTGTAGAAGGTTCAGGAAGTAAATCAAGTAGTTGGCAAGTATTTTCAGGCATTTATCAAGTATTATTTTTTGAAAATACTTGTCAAGTAGCCACGTAAACTTGCAATTAAACAAGTACCCACTCACGAGTACATTCACATAGGGAGTTTTATATGTATTTTTAAAACATATTTTATTTTTCCTTCTTAAACTATAAATATGTGTTTATTTTGCAAATACGAAGAATGAAAATTTTGAAGATAAATCTAAGTATATTGACAGCAGCGTTAAAGAAGGGATCTGCAGAAGGCTGATAATCGACCCACCTTATTTTTTTGTCTAAAAGGATTGGTGAGCAGTAGAAAAGTATTATCAGGTGATTTTAAGTCATTTCGCCCGTACAATTTCGGTAACTAAAATCCGAATAATTCCTCGTCAATAGGGCACCAAAAGCTCATTCGTCAAAGATCAGCTATAGGTTACGTAAAAGGTGTTTTTCTCATGTTTCTTTCATGTAAGCGACAAAGTAAATATATCAGTGAATAGTCCCGAAAATTCTCTACAAAATGTGTGCGAAATGTTACATGTTCAGAATTTCAAAATCGATGGGACCAATTTAGAAAATGGTCCAGGAGTAAATCTACTGGGAAAAAAGGCTACATACTTTCAGCTTCTTCTATTTCTTACACTAATAAAGAAACAAGTAGGTTTTGTGTCATATACCACTTAAAGCTTGTCGAATTTCCTACAAAGTAGGCTACGTATGATATATTGGCCAGTACGTTCATCCACTAGTCAAATATTACCAGTTATTAAATTATTATCAAGTAATCGCATGTATGCAAAAAACGTCACAACAAAATCGGATCTTATTCATTGCTTTCCACCTCATCATGAGTGCTTATGCCTGAATTACGAGTTTTGTGAAAAACGTCTAAGTATGCAAAATGATGTGAAAGTCACTGTAATTCTTGTAAATTTTGTAAAACTATTGAATAATAGACCTTTGTACACTGCACTCTTGCACAATTGCACGTTTCAACGCACTGTCAATGCGTTTCTCAACTCAGATACAATTTGAAATTGTATCTCAAGTCTCACGAGAGAACCTCCCGAGGTGATAAATCGCTTTTTGATCGACATCTAGTGGGTTATAGGTTATCGACCATGCTGATCCCGAATATGGCCATAGGACTTCCCCATAGCTCTTAGAAGAGCCCTAAATCAATTTCTTCCTTCTTATTTCTGTAGGTTTGCGCTGACAATGAATAATTTAGGGCTCTTCTTATAAATTCTATAACTTTGCACAGAAAGGTCGTGTAGAGCTGGGGGATGTTTCATTTTAATCAGAAATTTGTACGCTACAATTCTGAATTGTTAAGAAAGGCTTGGGTTGTTTTTTGGGGTTTCTGAAAACCTGGTTTTCCAGAAGACTGGATCTTCGAAGAGTTATGGGAAAGCCCTATGGTCATATTCGGAATCAGCATGGTCGATAACCTATAACCCACTAGATGCCGATCAAAAAGCGATTTATCATCTCGGGAGGTTCCCTCGTCAGAGAAACGAATATTTTCGCAGAAATAATGGTTTCTCAACTGAGATACTTTAAATTAAATATTAAAATATGAATTGTATCTCAGCTGAGAATATAATTTGTACCAGTTACGACGTTATGAATTCTTTGTCGCAAAGAACCTCGAATTTTCAACAAAAAAGAGCTATCCTCTCCCGTAAAACAGCTGTATTTCACTGATTACTAACAACCAACTCGCAAAAGTCATAACCAAGATAACCGAGGCCTGTCTGATTCGTAAGGCGTAACGATTTTAACGTGTCTACGACTTCATGCGAAGAGTAACAGGATGAAAACGCGCGGCTTTAGACTTTCATAGCATTATGGTTTTAAGACGTAAATCTTAAAATCGTAGAATCGTAAACCGTGGAACGTTTACGTACTGTTCCTCAAATGAAGCTGTAGACGCGTTATAGTCGTTACGGCTTTTACAGATCGAACATGTATGAGATAACCTTTCTAATTGGGTGGAGTTTTTTCTAAATTCGAAAAGGTTAGGGAACAGTTTTCTGATGGCTTGTATTGTGAGATTTTTGCGGCCTTCGAGAAACATTTACGACCAAACACTTTTATATATTTTTGTACTAGACACTTTGCTCTTTCTAAGAAAAAAAAGGATAAAATCTCTACAATATTCCATCGCAATGCTATATCAAAAGCAAAACTAATGCAGAAATTTTGCCTCACTCGCTAAGTAGTTAAATCAAAAAAGTTGAAAGAGACTATCACTTTTTAAAGGGATTAGTTTGATTAAATGATTATTCATAGGATTCAACATTACTTTTATCTCTCATTCTTAAAAAGCTGTTTTTCCAGAATAATTAGTTTATTTTTAATGTATTTTTAAGACAAAATTCTATGTTTTTCTTCATCATACATAAAAGGCCATTTTTATTTGTTTCAAATAAATGTTGAAACTTCTACATAGTACATCGAAAATAGATCAGGAATGTAAATCAAATTTTTTCGTTTGTTTTGTATTCAGGGTGAACTTTAAATTGCATTTGATGATGACTTAGGAGGAATTTATCATATAAGGCTGTTTTTACATCTTAATAAATTTTTACTATGCATATAAAACAAAGTAATATGTGCTCTACATGTTATGTGTTTGAAATTTAATCATAATTAAGCGAAGATTTATTGAGCGTCAATTTGGATTTTATTTTAATAAAATCTTTTTTTATAATTTTGTATTTCAACCACCTAAATTAGAATCATTCTGAAAATCCATTTCAAACTGTCTAAATGATAGTTTTTTGTACGTTTTTTAATAAACTTTTGATCAAATATTTTGTGTCTTTACCAAATTCTCAAAATTGCTGTTGTGTCTTACTTTTATAATTCTTGTTTCACAACGAATGTTTGCTCTTTTCATTTAAAATCAACGTTTCCTGATATAATATTCACATAACAATTGCTGTTGTTCAACATTGAATACCATATTAACCCTTTCGTGCCGAGACCCGTGTATATACGGGGAAAAAAATTCAGAAAAAATTCACCCGGCACGAAAAGGTTAAACCATGAATATATTCTATAAGCTGCTATACCCAATGGTAATCTGAAGTATATGTTCGATATTAATTCATTTTCAACAAATCTATTCTTTCTTTCTTCACCTTTTAATTCGAGAACATCGTCTCTAAGATTATCATAACCTTTGTAAGTTGACATACCACCGAAAACGAAACCAGAGTTAATGTTGGAAACTATCTAGATATTCTGTAATTCAAAGCGGAGACAATTTGAGTGAACAACGGTACAGGAGCGATGTATTATAATGTCAGTAACCCATTAGGTACAATCGTGCAGCAATAAACTAACAGTTTGAATAAAACATCTTCAACCTTATATTGTACCTCATTGATTATACTACGAATAAACTTTAAGACGTTTTGCTGTCGTTCAGTTGTATTTTCCAGATTGTAGAAAACGGTGTTTCACATACGAAGATAAATCCAAATTATTCATTATGTGATTTAACCATACAGCATACCAAGGGGCATTAAATAAGTAACTTGTTGGAGTAGTAGTAGAGAATAAATAAGTATGAATCGAGTATAGCGGTTGCAGTTCTATACTTGGTTTAGACTTGCCAAGGAGCATAGTTCAACGCACGTAGAACCAAGTAATTTTTTTTCTGGTTCCACCTTCTCCTATGCATAGATTGAATATATCCTTATTATTATACTTTATATTTCCGTTTAACATACCAGGTGGAATGATAACGCTCTCCATGTTCGAAAATTCCTTACGTTTCAAATTGAACTTACTTTTTTTAGCGATGTTAAGAAAGTTAGTAGGAAAGAACAAGTCATTTGGTTGGTCGAATAAATCATCATAGCATAGACTTTACCGCGATACTACCTGATAAAGGGATGCTGCATCGAGTTTTTCTGTGGCGATGAATTGGAGATAATCATAAGTGAGATAGTTCGTATAGTTGTATCTGCAAAGGAAGGAAAAACCTTCTTGATCGTTGTGCCTGATCAGGATTATTTGAACAAAAGTATCTATTACAACGCTGGTTGGTGTATTGGTTTTCGCACAACTGAGCAGTTGTGCACGTTAATCGATGTCTTTCTTGTCTATGTTTTTTCGATGTCTAGTCAACGACAGTGGTATTACAACATATAATGCTAAATCTCGATCTATCCTGTTGTGTAACCTAACCCGTACATTTTTGATAAATAAATTAGTGTTTGGGTTCGGTTAATTAAACGATTCGTGTTACATCTTGCTCTGTTTAAAAATGTTGGTGAGAAAAAAACAAGTCGCATCAAGCATATTGTTCAAATCAGTAAGATCTTGAATTGCAGTGCTAGATACTTAAACCTTCGACAGACCTAGGCCTACATGGCACATAATATCTCAGTAGATCCTGATTTCGTTAAATACAAATATATTTCTCCACTGACGAACAAAGCCAGTTCAGCTATATATTTTGTAAATGTTCGTTTTAGAATTAGCATTCGATTCTATTGCTTTTTTATATCACGTCTTGGGTAGTACACGTATCTATCGTATAATTTCGAAAGAATGAAAATAAATGTTTGAAAATAAAAACTTATATTAAAGAACCTTGCAAATAAGTAGATATCTCTTTTCGTATATATTTCTGTCCTCTTCTTTTTTGATCAACCAGTGGAGACGCACATGGGATATTTTATGTGGAAAGAGATATCTTCTTATTTGTTAGTTCTCTGCTCTCTATACGCGTGATATATCTATATCTAAATATGAAATTTATATTACAGCTGCGAAAATAGGAATTTTCGCAACTCTATTCTTCACGTAGATGTCGTGGTTTTCGCGTTTTAAGCGAGATATATAGAAACATAGTATCCTTTTACATAAGACATTTGTTATTTTCTTAAGGTAGGATGCAGATCATTTCTAGTTGGACTTTTTGAAGTTTATATCTGTTCTTTGGAAAGTAATTACACAGAAATAAGTGATTCACATCACCAGATCGAAATATTTTTAAATTTCGATCAAAACCATAGTGGATTATATGGTACGCGCTTATCTTTGTGTTGAAATACTTCACAAAAAAATTTCGTTACGGTCGTGTTCAGAAATTTTTCAAGTTACTGTATTAGACCAAAGACAAAACGATAGCGAAGATTTTTCCTAAAGTACTCCCATTACAAAAGTAATCACATAAAAGACAATCCACTATGGAGCTATGAGAAGAAGAATCTTCAGTTAGTTTTGACGGAACAAGCTTTTAAAATGTTTAGATCTGTGATATATATCGAATAAACATACCGTAGTTCCAGTGGGTGGGAAAGTAGAGCAAACTCTTCCCACTTTTGTTCTTCTGGTTTTTGCTTTAGCAATTCATGTAACATGTTTCGTATTATTTGCTGCATGGTTTGCCACTATTTATGTATTATTTATTTGGAAACTTTAAATTTAACCTCTCATTCACTATAATACAAGTAATATGAATTTAAGAAGTGTTATTAAAGTAATAAAAAATTATCTTTCCTTTTGCGTCGTCCTTCCTCTAATTAGTGTTATCTATTCGGTATCAGCATTTATAAGTATTGTTAAACATGACGGTGGTAATGTCAATAAGACAGTTGAACATACAGCAGGTGGAAGTTTTTAACAGCAATCGAAAAATAAGTCTCAGTATTAGTTTATGTGGTTTAGCTGTAACGACAATAATTATCACTCGATTTCCAAAAACCAATTATACATATATTATTTTTACAAGGTATCAACTTCATTTAGAAAATGTGCCAGCCTTAGTGACTGGAATATTGTCGTTAATATCTACTATTGTACACACTGATCTTATCATTGATATGTGCATTTGTGCGACTGGTTTCACCTTTAGTATTATGACTCATACGACTTGGTATCGTCCATATATATCAAAATTTCGATTTACACCACTACGAACAAGAATAACTCTGTGACGATCATCAACAGAAACGGATGGTGAGGACGTCGAAGAAATCTTACAAGTAATAGCCATTTTATAGAAAAAAAGTTTGTTCTTTTTTTCTCTTCTTTTAACAGTCCTCTAGTATTCTTAAGAAGAAGCTTTCTTTCTGTAATACAGAATGAAAGCTTCTTCTTAAGAGTGGTTTTACACGAACGGCTTTATAAAAAAAGGTTTGTTCTTTTTTTTCTATTTTTAAGACTAATCTTTAGTGTACACTTGCTGAATGTTAGTCTCTTTTTAACTGCAATAATAATAACAGAGAGAAAGAGGGAGACATCTTTTTTGTTTAACAAACAGAAGAAAAGGAAGAGAACCAAAAAAGTGTTTTTCCTTATTCGACTACTACAGAACGTTGACAGTGCATGTCTCATGAAATAAATGAAGTGAATGAACAAAAATAATTAAGAAAGACGATGACAGCACCTGAAAGATGCAGTTGGAACTGGAAATCTATATGGTCGGAGCGTAAATACGTGGAATGCGATGTTGATAACTATAACCATTTTAAAGAATTGATTTAGTACAGAGAGAAAGTCTTTCGATTCTCCAGCAATCTTGACACAGTGATTTTATGAACCTTTTTCCATGGATGGCGACCTGATGATAATGTTCAATCGTAATTACGAACAAATACCAGCGGGTTTCGGACGTAATTTCGTAAAAATTATCGGAGAACTCAGATGTGACTATGTCTGCAGTTACGGCGTGATTTGATGATAAATAACTCAATTACGAAGCTTTTATGCATAAAATGAGTCCCTTGTTTGTCCATAAAGAGACAAACGTACATACTCGTCGATTATAAATTGCATTATAGTATTAAAAACACTTAAAAGGAACAAAAGAAAATAGTACTATCAATATTTGTGTGAAGCTAAGACGCCGGCAAATCAAACTTTGACTAAACATTTTGTTTTTCGTCTTTTTATATATTATTCGATAGAGTGTGAACAGCTGACTAAGAAAAACTGGCTTTTAGCTTTTGGAAACGTTTTTTCAGATCGAAAAAATTTAAAAACCGTTTAAAATATGTTTTTTTCGAAAAACACATGATTTTTGAGAATATGCGAAATTTTCTGCTTTGCTCTTTTCTTCAGCTTATGAGAATATTTTTTCGGATTCATCGTTAAAAACTGAGTATAGACACGATGTCAAATCGACTTTAACCTAACCGATTCAAAAAGTTTTTGATAAAAATGGCTGTCATCTGTTTTCGGTTGCATGGGGGGTTTCATTGCATTATGTACAAAAAGTGATTTTATTACATTATTAGCATTAATACCAAATCTACAACGACTTTATTGTGTTACCGATGATTATTGTTAAATGTCATCTACATTGGACGTCTATAAAAAATGGTACAATATTTTTTTGATATCATCTATACATGTACCAGTGCTTAAGTAGCAGTATTGATTGCAGGGTGATTCTTTCGAAAGTGTACCGCACTTTACGGCGAGCATCGCAGAATCAGATAAAACTTTCAGAACTAGTAGATCGCATGGAGTTATTGATGAGAATCACCTTATTTGAAGAGAAATCGACAATACTTTAAATAAAATAGTTTCCCAGCGAAAGTGCATTTTCCAGCGGAAATACCCTTTGCTCTGACGATTAGTTAGACCACTAGTCCCAGTCGTAGAACTGTCATTTTGGTTTCAGATGAAAGATCTCCACGAGATCTATCCAAATTCGAAAAGAAAGATCATAGACGATAATAGGATTTTGAGAGAAAGCTTTTTGGAAAGTTTGGTTTTTCAGAATATCTAGAGGACTTTGAAAAAATTCTATAGCCTTTCCAAATCCGCCAAGCTATCGCTTGGCGGATAAAGAAATCGATGCACATTCAGATGCGGTACCTAACAAGGGTAATGGGATTCCGAAGGGTTCTGAGAGATTTCCAGAAGGTCGGTTTTTCAATAAACCTCGTGATTACTCTGCAACCCTTCATCAGGCATTGCATCTGAATGCGCATCGATTTCTGAGCAAAATAAGACCTTTCCGAGCTTCCCATCGTCTTTCTAAGCCGAGTTATTGGCAAATCTCTTAAAGGATTTCGAGTCAGCCGGATCTCTGAAAGTAAAATGGCCTTATCTCAGCCTAGAGATGTGCTAGAAGGCTCGAGGACGTCTCATTTTGCTCAGAATTTGATGCTTTATCGATACGATGTGCTTGGGACGAAAAAGATTTCCAAAAGGCTATTGAAGGTTTCTCAGAGTTCTGGTTTTTGCAAAACCTACTGGAAAACTCCAAATCGCTCAAACACATTTCTAACGTATTCAGCATTGCTTTTTACCTGGAAAACCATAATAGCAGTTCTCTAGGTGAAAATATCACTGAGTTATGGGCTCATCATCTGAAGGATTTTTCGAAAAACTCGCACTTTTTCAGTCTTTTCCTAATTTGTCCTAAAAGGAAAAACGTTTCGAAAAAAACGAAGCATACTTTTGTGGAGCAGGGCTAGGCGAATCTTCTGGCGTATGAAAGAAGTCTCTAGCTCTCATGGCAAAAAACTACATAGCATTGCGCGATGAGAACCTCAAGGTTCGAGCGATCAGTGTTTGATAAGCTACAGGCGTTTAAGTCTTGAAGAAAAGTCATCGAATGACAAGTGCCTAGATGTGCTTCGTGATGCTGAATCCGAAAATCGCATCGGTGAGATCGAAAAATGAAAAGATCAGGAGATAATCGGGATTCGAGGTTTTTGACGCCTTCACAGTATTTTGAGGTTTTCTGCATGAAAACTCGGCCAAATCGAAAAAATAAGGTCAGATTCGTGATCAGCAGCGTCTGATGAATCAGAATATGTGTTTGAGAATTCAAAAGCTTTTCCACTTGATTTTTGAATTAACGGCGCTTCACCGTTACGTGGACTAGCCGCTTTACTCTTTACTTTTGAAATAAAAGATACCACTTTACCTTTACTCTGAAAAGGAACAGGAAAGTGTCACCCCTAGTTACAACTCAGCGAGCCTGATAGAAGACTATGATGGCTGGAGTCCGAATGCTGGTAAAATCAGCCATTGAGTGTGCGTTTTTTCCATAGAAGTGCGAAGAATCGTAAAATGCAAAATTATTTTGCTGCTCTACGAGATCATATTTTGGGATTAAGTTTTTATTGTTATTGTCAGCTTAAAATAAGAATACTAACTCATCAAGTCCATTCTAACAGGGAGTGCCAAAATCAGCCAAGGACTGCTGACTAGCAAATACATCTCTTAAGGAAACAGAATAAAACCACACACAGCATCGAGCAGAGTGTACATACAAGGGAGAAATATTGCTCTGTTTCTTTAATAATATAGTATTAATCCTCCCAAGATCTCAAATAATGTTACAAGGCAAGAGACAGGAGGTAGGATATTCAAATTAGTTCACTAGCTGGACTTGTTGAAAAAATTAATTCGTGAATGATCGGACGGTGGTAATAATAGATAATCAAGCATTCTTCATCTGGTCATTATCGTCATTAATAGATTTATAGGTTTATAGATTTCATTAATTGGACATTAGTTTACGCACAGTACAAGAACGCTTAATTTTATCGCTAATCAATTTAGTTCCTTTTGTCAACCGTGATGCGTTCGCTATTAGGCGTTATTGTAAGATTTACAAATACTGCACCATCTGAGATTTTGGTCATAACAAGTTTTTTTAAATTTAGCACGAAATTGCTGAGAATCCCTTCATCGATATCTGCAACTACAGAATCTGCTGGGCAACAAGCAATATGCCTTAAAAATAGGAGTAATATTGAGAAACAGTAATATCGAACACCATTTATTGATAGTGAAATACAATCAATTATGAATTATGAAAAAAATCGTCGAAAACTAATTTAGTTACTCATAATCAAGATAAGTTAGATACAATAGCATCGGAGCAATAATTACAGTCGTTTTTACAGATTAGGGATCATAAATTTCGGTTTTAAAAGGAAGAAACTTTAAATGATGATGATATAACTAATGATGGTATACATAAACATGGAGACAAAAAACTGAATAAGAGACTTAATGGCTCAAATGAACAGCTCAGTTTGTTAATAACAACTGTCAGTTTGCTAATAACCCGTCAGTTCGTTAATAACAATAACAATAACAATAATGATAAAACTAAATTAAAGAAATATAGAATTCATAATAAAGATGCGATCAAAGTGATGGGTAAGTTCATGTTTCTTATCAACTTAACTATGGTGAAAATCAAAGACACTTTATATTAAACTCAAAGTGTTTCAAATTGATTTAGATCACGAACGAAAAACTGTCTGAATTTTGTAAGAGTTATAAAAAATATCTTTAGTTTCGCCTTCATCGATAGTTTGGTTAAAAAGTTGTAGACATAGAACTTAAAAGTTTTCAGTTCAATTTACGTAATGTATTAAATAATTTGATTCTTAACACAAGTTTCGATTCGCCCTAGTCTTTAATGACGGTTATCAATAAAAATTCGAAGAATATCAAATGTCATCTGTGGAATAGGATCTATCCGAAATAATTTGTTGCTACTGTCCTTTCATTCGTTTTTATTCATCATTTTCTTGGTCGTCGTTAAAATCAATCGTTGTAATTTCGCTCGAGACAGGTTGTAAGCCTCCGTTCGTGACATCACCACTTTGGATTTGAGCTGTTAGGTGTTTCTGAGAATGTGAAGATGTAGATTTGCTTCTATGTTTTGTACTAGCAGCTGTAACATTATTGTTCTCAGATGTTTTGTCTCTCATGAGTATAGTCGATTGTGAAATTTGATGTTGCTGAGCAATTCTATCAAAATTATCATTGACGTTGCCATTGCTCGGCAATTCAGTTATAACCATCGGATTTCCTAATGTTTGTTCATACGATGGATTGAATCGTTTAGACAGAGTTTGACTTCCACGGGGTGTGACGGATATATCATTACTACCAACATGATTATCTACCCTACGCCCATTTCGTCGCCAGAAAAATATTCTGTTGATATACGTAGGAGCTTGTTCAGCCTAAAACGAGATTTTTAAGCAACAATGTCGAATAACATTTTAACGACTACCTCAGCAATGGTACATGGCAAAGGGACACGCTTTGTTTCGGGTAAAAGGAGAGCCATTAAACCAATAATAATTGATAATATACCATAGATCAAACGAGGTGTCCAACCGTTTACTTCACCCTATTAAAACGTATATTATCTGACAGATAATCAATTTTCATTTAAGAATAAACTCACTATGTTTTTTGATGCTATTGCCATGCCAATTAATCGAAACATATAACATATGCCAAGTGTGGTACATCTAATATAGAAATAACATTAGCTTAAAAAGAATTCTATAAGATCGATTGTTTACCTTAAACCAGTTGGAAATATTTCACACGTAAATAAGAGAGTGATAATAAATGATGCTCGAATTGCAAATTTTCCAATAAAATAAATAACTAATGGTCCCGCGATGCGAATATATTCACTTTCTAAATATCAGAATATGAATGTTTTTCTTCTTTTTTTTTCAATTTAAATTTAGTAGAACATACCAAGTTTTACAATAACAGAAATCACCAAGCAAATTCCAGCGATCACATAGAAGGAGAATGTTGGCCATCTTCGTCCCAATCTAAAAAAATAACAAAAATGGATACATAAAATGGCTTGGACAAGAAAAAAAGTACGTTTACGTATAAACTAATGGAAATGCAACCAAAAATGAAGCAATTTCAATTAATCGTTGATAAAAATAATTAAGAAAATAATCTTCTGGTAAATGTCTTGTGAAAAGTAGGGTATCAAAACTATAATCAGATAATGCATTGATCAACCTAAAACATAAGATAATAAAGTAAAACGTTCTGTTTGATACAAACTTTATTCGGAATGAAATTACGAGATCGACTAACGAGGACACCTATGGACATGTACTCCTCCGCTTTCATTCATTCATACATCGATCGAGTTTTCTACTAGAACTGTTGAAACTTTCATAAATGGCATGGTTTTGATCGGCATACACAGAGATCTAATCGAAATTATATAAATTCAATGTTTTGTAACTCCGGTTTTCAAGGACGTCTCTAGAGACCTCAGCATCTATAGCCAGCTTGAGAAATCTTTTTTGTTTCAATTGTTCATAAACGAAATTAGACTACAAAACCATGTCATTTATGAAAGTTTCAACAGTTCTAGTAGAAAACTATCGATTTTGGAAGCCATTATATTGTGAACCTATTCATAGGGCTAATCTATGGAAAACTTAAAATTCAATAACTCGGGAATAGAATGAGTTGTAAAACTGGAACTTTGTATGAATATCACAGATATATAGAAGAGCCATAGAAATAAATCTGAGCACTTATCTACTTTTCTGGACGGATATATGAATTTTTCTATTTTTCGCTAGGAAAAACAGAAGAGTGCCTATAACTTTTGAAGGAAAAGCCATCGGTCCAAATTCTTTGTAGCTTTTCACAATCTCGATATCCTCTATCGATCGACGTATGAATGAATGAAAGCAGAGAAATACATGTCAATAGGTTTCATCGTGAATATAGTGTAATAAAATCAATGAAAAAATAATCCACAATAGAGAGCCTTTTTTGCTCTATCCAATGCAAGCAACATGTATGTCTCATAGGTTTTATTCAAAGTGATCCGTACGCAGAAGACAAAAGGGCCTCACATACCAAAGACTACATAACACAAATAAATAAATTGATAAATTAAATGAGTGAAAATAGTCTGTTGGATAAAATGTCGACAATGTTGGCTTATAGTGTTGTCCTAAATATAATGACAACATTTTATGTCTCCTTCTTGTGGTAAAAAACTGAATAAACTAACCTTTTATCACGCTTAGTAGACGTTGTATTTTTGTGCCTTTTTCTGCTGTTTGTTGTAAATCAGCCATGTCATAATTCGGATATTTTTTCTTTAAAGTAGCTAGATCTTCTATTAAAAAATTAAAAACAACATGCTCAGAACGATCAATTTCTTCTACATCATGTAGTCATATTTCTATTTTTCTTTCGTACCTAATCTTAATAATGGTTGAAAATCACATTGAATTTCTTTTGAATGTTTCAAATGAAGAAAATTATTTGTGTCTGGAAACAAATTTTGAAATATCACACCATTATAATCTGCTATTTTTGTTAAAGATAATATAGCTGTTACATAATCTTTTCGTGCGACAAACCAAAACATTGATTCTTCTGCAAACCTTAAAACGAACGATAATACAACGTCAGATGACTGAGAGGAATAGTTAGAATAAAGTTACTCTATCAAAAGAATTGTAATAAGCAATGGTACTGTAACAACCAATTGTAAATTTTTCCAATTTGTTATTGAGAATGATAACCATGGCAATACATGATCTAATAGAATTACAGTGGCACTTAGAAATAAACCATAAATTGTACGTGAATTAATCGGAAACATTTCAATCACATAAGGTACCGTGGTCACCTGCACAGCACCAATAGGAAATCCAATAAAAAATATAAAAAATACATAAGATATATAGTCGTCACTTAATAACTGAAATATGGATAATGCCTCAATAACCCAAGTCGAACCTAAAATATACAACTTTGTTTAAAATAGTCCATCATTCAAACTGTTTTACGACACTCTTTTTCTACTTCTTATTTAAAACAGAGAACATTTATACCAATTGTGCTGTATCGTTCAAATGGCATTACGACACAGAAATAGCAAACAGATAAAACTTGTTACCTAATAAAGTCGCCTTTCTTCCATTATGATCAGCCGCATAGCCGAATACCAGACCACCAATAATTAAACTCACCATATAAACAATATATGGAATTTTTCGTTTGATATCATCACAAAGTTCATTAAACTATTTGAAAGGAGAACCATACATACTCTATAAAGTGGCAATGTATAAAAAGATTTTCATACTTCTGTAAGAACTGTTAAACCATACGTATTACTGTAACTATAATCCGGTTCTTTTTTACGTGTTACTAACGTAACAGTTGTTTCCGTGTAGGAATATATTGTTGTCGTTTCGTTAAATGTTTCATTTGATTTTGTACAGTTAAGATCTTGTGGCGGTAAAACTACAAATGGAGAAGTGTATAACATATGATTTACTCTGTTGGTATTTCTCGTCAAGATTTTTGTTGTTATCTTGTACTAGAACTGGACTCAAAATAAACAATTTGAAGTAACATCGCTGACGTAACCGTAGTTCTTTTACGAAGCGAAAATCTAATAGTCATGCCGCAAGAAAATTGTGACAAGCTCCTGGGATTTATCAGCTCTTCCGCGAACAGGAGTTTGACACTGTAGCGAACTGACTACTATTAACCCTCATACACGTTTCACCATAGAGTAATATTATTCCTCTAAAAAAAATATGATTAGGCAATTAGTTTTAGGACAGTATTTAATCAAGAAAATTTCCTAAAGGCTTAGGGATCGTTTTAAAACAGATTCCAGTCAATCAGTCGTTATTTCGTTCAGTATAGCTATTATAGAACATAATTCAATACTATCTTATGTAGAGTGTGATGCAAAGAAAACAGTCAGTAAGTCCACGCAGTTTTCTTCATGATTCCAGTATTATCGATCTATTCTCGATCGGAAAAACTCGGTATTAAGCAGGATGATTGAACCGACTGTTCTCTGGAAACGAATGTAACAATTAGCTAAAAGCTTAATTTTAATTTTTTGTGAAACTGCACCCAGAAAGTCGAAATACCATTCCAGGTAGCGAAAAAATAGCACAACTACATCCGCTTTTCACCTTTAAAACAAGAAAACTAAACGCCTTTCTGGATCAAAATTTTATTAATACAATAAATGGTCATTTAGTCTTTTTCTGGGTGCAGTTTCACAAAAAATTAAAATTAAGCTTTTAGCTAATTGTTACATTCG
>CAJNOQ010003504.1:0-20071 GCA_905250885.1 Didymodactylos carnosus | reverse complement strand
AGTTACAGGCAAAATGCTGGCGACACCTACTTTTTTAGAAATCCTCGACCCCCTTTACTTAAAAAATTCAGAACTCAGTCAAAATAAGTTCAAACGGGCTAAAAAATTTTTCATAACCCCACTTTTGGTAGAATCCAAAAATATGAAAAAACATGTATGTTAATTTCGACCATTCCACTGACCTCGGAAGCAATGCTCGACTGAGTCGCGAAGTCTCTCTTAAGTAAAACTTTTAACTACAGCACATGGGTCGATCAACAGGATAAAAGTTGCACAGTTGTTATCAAACCCTGGTCAGGTTCCATGGATAATAGAGAATTGGCAGCTATTGTAGCTAAGAAACTATCGGATAGTCTATGGGGAGCTGAATGGAATACTGGAATTTCGGCCCAGATTTTCTGTCCCGGGCCCAAAGTCATGTTAAAGCGAGAAAGACGTTCTGCCCGGGCCTAATATCCCGCCGTACTTTTGGCCCTGGCCCAAGTACGCATTTAGATTAAAACATAGTGCTCAGCAGTCTGCTTGTATCCCTACTTGAACACATAAAGAAAAAAAGAATAAAAAGAGACTAGAAATCAACTTTGCAATGTGGCAGACACAAGGGGGAAATAGCGGACTCCTGGACTCCTATGGACTCCTAGGACCCCTTTGGACTCCTATGGACTCCTGGACTCCTGAAGTCCAGGAGTCCAAGAACAAAGTGTTCTTTTTTGGGAATCACTTCCCAAAAAGGAACACTTTTGTTCTTTTTTTGGAGTCCATTTTGGAGTCCAGGAGTGCATAGGAGTCCAAAGGAGTCCTAGGAGTCCATAGGAGTCCAGGAATCCGCTATTTCCCCCTTGGGCAGACAACGTGATATAGCCAAAAAGAAAAAGAATAACTTGTACATACAGATAACATGTGAAAGGCCATTAGCATAAAGAATTGGTAAATAAAAGTTTCGACATATGACCGAAAATTGAAAATACCTTACATAATTCGTGTGCACTGACATTAAACGGACTTCTTCTATTAGTCAGTCATTGAATAAAGTATATAGTACGATTCAAAGGTTTAGAACCAAAGTAAAGACAAGATACTAGCAGACGCAAAATTTAACGGAGATTATTTTAGTATATGTTAGTAGGTGATAGTCTAACTTTAACTGCGTGTTATTGGGTGCTTATTTTTGAAGTTGGATAAAAAAGTTAGCTGTGATTTAGTCAAATGGGCGTTAGTCGGTGTCAGTATAATCAACTCGGCGAACTTTATCGATTGGTACCTTAGTTTTCAATTTGGGAGATTTTGGATGTAAGTGTATGTTCTCGTATTTTACGAACATCCCTTTCTTTTGTATATAAAATTTAGTGCTTATGGACCCTAGAGTTTCAGTCAACGGGATATGAAACGAACATGTGTAGGACTTAACCTATAAGAATTTTGAATTAATGGAAATAGGATGACGTTTGCCTAAGCAAATTCTTAAGCTAATAAATAGTGAAGCACTGAAAGCTTTATTTCGTTCTTTTTATCGTAACAGTCATTTGGCTTGTATTTTTTATCAAGATTAGTATGCGAGCGTTGTGAATGTTGAAAGTCATAGTATGTAGGAACATACACTTACTTGTAGGAGCCTGAAATCAAGCGAAAATGTCCGGGGGTGACATGAAAGTACATGAACAAAACCGATTGAAGGCGACGACCTTCATGAGTTGGATTATTTTGTTTCCTGGTGAAGATGCAACTTCAATGAAGTAGATGGACTATGGAGATCTCCACAGCAGAGAGTATGTCTCTTCAACTTTTGCTGGTAAAACCTTTGATCATGCTCAGAATCATCCATATATTTCATTTTACACGTGTTCAAACGTGTTTGCGTGCGCAGATTCAAACATTACAGTAGAGACACATGCTCTACATCCCAATCGGGATACATATCCCGTTTTGAATCAGAATATAGCCAAAAAAAAACAGACAGCCCCATCGAGATATAAATTCGATTTTTTTTTAATAAAATTCATTAGCGGAAAAACGATGATGTTCGCAGACAGTTTTGACATCACCGGCTCAAGGACAGCACTGGCAGCCACCATTGTTATGAATAGTATTTTAACTGCTGGATGATCTAGAGTGATTGTTGGTGGTGTTAACGGTGGTTGTGTGATGAACTGTATGAATGCATCAATGTTCGTATCGATATATGGCAATTTTACGTAATTTTGACAACAAATGATTAGTCATTATGATCGGATCTCTAAGATTTGGAAAACAAATTTGGTTTTTTCACAACGCGAGAAGAAAGGTAATAACTTTTGCTATTTTCACTTGATTCCTGAAAAGTTAATCTTTGCGTCGGAGATTTAGATTCAAATGATTTTCGTTCTACACGACGAGAAAGAGCGTATTTGAAACTACACAAAAATATACTGAAACAGTGCTTTAATGCTTGTGAAACCATCTTTGAGAAAATACGCTTATTTTTTTTTACATTTTTGAACTTCTCACATTTTCTCATGGCATTTTGGTCCTTCGGATTTTGCAATAAAACAGTGAATCCATTTTTTGTAGAGAATTCAATGAAGAATCTTTCTGTTGAAAAGCTAGCTCAATCAAGTGTAAGAAGGAGGAGAAATTTTGAAAATACTAACAGTGCAATTTTTTATGGACCACCCGTTAGTTTTAGAATAAAGGACAAATGGCAAAATGTAAGCTTTCCTGTGAAACGGCGGTCGAAACAAAATAAGCGTCAAAAATCGATTTTTTAGAGTTTTTGACTCTCAGCTGCCATGAGAGGACCTGTCATGGTCTGAATGACTTTGTCTACATGTAATTCACTGTGCTTTACCCAAATATGTAAGAATCAAATTGATTGGGCAACGCTTCGGCCCTGAAACTTCCAATAACCTAAAGGATTTCCCATCCCCGACTTGTTGACTGTCAAAGGTACACCTAGAAACCTTAATCCAATAAGCTCTTTACACTGGAGAGAGATAAAGTAGCGCTCTTTCTAATGATGTATCGTTCAAGTCGAAAATCAATGTCTAGAGGCTTCATCTGACCACAACAAAGTGAAGATCCGATTTTTGAAGTTTTAGAAGGGAACTGTGTATATTTTATGAGATTTTTTAGAATAAAACCAGTAGTTTTGAAGAGAAGCTGTCCATTCTATCTTAACTATAGTCCATCTGTTTTCAAGACTACCAATAGTCACCGGGTGCCAGTCCTGGAACTACTATCGACGCCAAAACATGGTGATCGTGAGTATTCGCTAATAATTTTTCACAGAAATGACATAGCGACCTCCGGTTTTCACTGTTAAATAGCCAAGACCTTAAGACACATTTTTGTAAACAGAAAGTTGTTTCAGAGTTTTCTGGAAATTCGATTTTCCAGAGATTCTTTGATAAACCAGCTCTGTTCTCAGAAAACCAACATACAATATTAGTAATTTTTTTGCTTGCGTAGGCAGTCCGGACGGTACTCTACAAAATTATGCAAGGCCCAGATCTCCAGATATCGTCGTTCCTATGCAGCGCTTTTTTCTCGGCCCCTAGTTGCGCTGAATTTTGCATTTCATTGCTCACTGTTCTAAGTCGCATTCGATTTTGAGTGATTCCGTGACGCACCTATGTTTGAACCACAGAATTTGAACGCAACGTCTAAATCAGATGACAGTTTTAGGAGACGTAGAACGCTATGTTAGATATATGCAGTAAAAATGTCGACCTTGGTTGAGTTATTTTGACAAAGATATAAAAGAAGCAAAGTGAAAAAACGTGATTCCGAGACGCTTGAACTGGTCGAACAGTAAATTATCTATCCCATATGAAAACACCAACAAAAACAGGAACATTGTCATCATCAAATTCTTCAGTACAATATAATAGGGGGTACAAAGTAATATTTTCATTTAATCCTTTTTTTGTGTTTTGTTCATCTTTAATCTGATATTACCCCTGCATATTCCCTCTTTGTTTGTGACATTTTCATTTAGTTAAAACTTCACTTACCTTCCATTCCACATCTCAGAATCCTTTTTGTTCCTTTATTTTGTTTGTATACATATTACCATTATGATATAATTTCAATAATTCTTCAAATCTTGTGAGTATAGTGCCATTCTTCTCATCCTCTTCTCTTCACTGTGTTCGTCTTCAGTGCATGCTATATTTCTATTGCTCTCTCTCATTGGTCATCATACACATCCCATGATGGTATTCAATAAAAAAGCACGACATGAGCGGTACTCACAATGTTGAAGATATTAATTGACATATTACGCTTTAAATGTTCTCTCAACAGCAACAAAATACAAAATAGTATAGTAGTAAAAAACAATTCTTATCTGACTTCATATTCATATCGACTTTTTGGCAGTAAATAGTAATCAGTCGTCCAGCTACGGACGAATCTGAGCAAGCAACGATCACGCAAGCTTGTGAAAGATAATCAGATAATCAGTTACTGATTTATCACATGGACAAAATCCGACAAATACCTAAATGAACAGTAATACTAGCTCTGCAACCCACCGCCAAACACAGAAACGAAAAATTCCACCAAAACGCTCCTAAGTACACAACTAGCACAAACACCACAACGGCAAACGCCAGGTGTTGCACCCATATAGTATACTTAAAAACAAAAACGTTGCAAAATAGCCAGAACCATCCTCTAGGATTAGTCCTCAAAGAAAAGCACATAAAAAACATCCCCGCTGAAAATTCGACGATATTTAAAACTGACTGTCGCAAATCATAAAAAAAGGCTCTATGGGTAAAACATGGAAAAATGAAAAACGTAACAAAACGTTTTCCAGAAATATATGGTGTTTTAGGAGTATTCCATCATTTAGAATTTAATCTGGTACATTTTTTGTTATGGATTCGACAGTTTAGGATGACTCACTACCGAGAAAAATAGTAATTCCGTGTTTTTTCCTTATGCCGTTATTTTACAGCAATGTAGGTATCAGCAGTCTGCGGACGGTCGGACATTTCCTTCAAATGATCCTAGACTACAGGCAAGGGAATGACATTAGGTTAGTTTTAAACAATCAGTTATACATTTATCACGAAACGTGCTCCACCGAAACCCCACAAGGTCTTCACATAAACGAAAATTCGATTCTTCATTCACGCTCGAAACCAACTGAACAATGTATAAGATTGAACGAGACAGAAAAAAGCGAAATGGAAATCTTTCTAATGAAAAGTACTGTCCGTACGTTCGATATCGTTTAAAACGACCACAAACTTTGGCAACCAGGGCTGTCGCGACTAGTCAGACTTTTGAGGGGTGCTTCACTGAGACAAGAATTTTTTTCAAAGAACGCAAGAAACAAAATTTCTGCTGGGAAAAATCGAGGATTTTTTATTTTTTTTGGGGGGTGGGGGATCGCACACATTTTGATTACCGATTCTCGAGTCAAGTTACCAGTCGCTCAGATGTTTCTTGTGAGATATAAGACAATCAACGGCACACACCCATTCCAAGAAGTATTGCTGGATCACACAACTACTGACTTGTTAGAACTGAAAGAAAACAGTATTCTTCAGCTCGAATATAACCTAAACACAGTCGTGACCCAGAATCTTCAAGGAAATGCTGTACCTGTCCGTGCGACTTTTACCGTTCGTCCTGTTCGATCGGATTCTCAACCGCAAGCGAATACAAATCATGGACAACGTAGCTTGAATAACATAGGAAATACTTGTTTCATGAACAGTGCACTATAATGTGTAAACAATGTGGCGCGCAACTAACAAACTACTTTCTTGAAAAACTAGCTGCTGCACCGCCAACAGAGACAAATTCGTTTCACGAATACGGTGAAGTTGCTAGTTCATACACCGGCTTCATTCAAAACATGTGGTGCAGTTCGGAGAATAGACTTTCATTTGCTCCCAAAAATTTTTTAAAAAAAAGAACCAAAAATTAAGGTTATCGGAGGGTTCCGTTATAAGTTCTGCCTGAAAGAAAAGTTACACGGTACCTGCAAAACACAGAAACATGTACATCAGTTTATAATCCATATCTCCACTAGCCGCAATCACAGTGTTAAATCCCCGTCAAAACAGCGACTAAAAATGATTCTAGACGTTCCCGTTGAACGATCTATGAGTTTCACGTCGTCTTTCTGTTTGTAGTAGCAAAGGACACTGTTATTGAGCAACATAATTTTTACGTGTATGACCTTCTGAGAGAGTGATACTTTGTATCAAGTGATCCTCAAAGATCTCGTTTAGTGAGCTCCAAACTCTTATGCAACCCAAGGCTCCTGTGAGAAAGAAGTATTGCATTTTAATGACATTTCTACTGTCACTAACACAAGGATCCTATGCTCATAGTCTTAAATTTATCCATTCGCAAGAAAAGTGTCCGTTTTGTCATAACGCTTGTTCGTAGATGCTGAAGGAAGTACTTTTATGTTTCTTCTAAGTTTATTCCATGCCACGAACGCGTGACGACAATAAGTTTTGTTATTACGATGTTGGAAAAAAACAAGTTACAGTCATATTTATTTGTGCAAAGTGAAGAAACAAAAACCCCAATGTTTATCTTTGATCGCGTCATATATACAAATCAAAAGACAGTTATATTTACTCTGGCTAGCAGAGAAAGAAAAATGAAATTACTTTTTCAATTTGTTCCTAGGTAACATGATGGAGGCTAAAATCGGCTACTTATGACTTTGTGTTTTCAAAAGAGTCACATCTAAGAAATGAGTGCATGAACTATCTTTAGATAAAAACTGTATTTGACAGCAATGGTCATCAGTATTTCGTTGCAAAATAATGTGGGCAAGCTAACAATGCAATCGTCAATGACAACTTCACGCTCGGTGAATTCACAAAGTTGTTGGTCGATAAAATAGGCGACGTCGAAGGACACCGTTTTTTTTATAGACGGTAAACAGCTGATGTTGAACGACGAACAAACGTTCAATGAACAGAAAAAGCGAATAACGAACGGGAAAATTATTTTCATGCTCGATCGTCTTCAAGATGGTGGCTACAATGAAATGCCACTGCTAATCAACATTATTCTCGCGGAAAAAATAAAAAAGCAAAAGTATCAGTGCGCCGTGTACATAGACAGCTAACAATGCGTGAAAATGTGCTGCTTGAAAATGTGTCATGAATTTTTCATTTGTTATTTCAAATCGAGAAATCTAATGCTGAAATGTCTGGTATATAACGCGGCGATCAAGTACGAGAACTCTTTTGTCACAAATCAATTCATCAAATTGTTATTTTCGCTCGATGAACTCAAATTACGGATAAAAAACGTCGATTAATAAATATGTTACTGTGTAACGAGAAATCGTTCCCAAAACAGACGCGTCTGAAATGTCAACGTCCTTTCTGTTTCTTCTGTATAGTGAAAAACAACTTTTGCAACAAAAAAATTTTTTAAATTTAAATTCTTTTAAAATTTAAAACTCAAAAAATTTAAACGTAATTTTTAAAGCGGGGGTTTTCTGGCGTAGCCTATCGAATTGTACAACGTTTCGAAATAAAAAGGGGAGGGGGCTTAACAGGACGTATCGATTATTTTTAATTTTTGTTTCCTCACTAAGAAAACTCATTTTTTCTAGATTCGAAGCAAAAAAATCAGAATTCTACACGCAATCTCATTGCTCTCCAGCAGAGCTCGTTTTTTATGCAATAAAAGTACTATGTTCAGAATCGCCATCCAAAACTGAGTCGACTGATGTATTCTTTCGTTCTATCCGATAACTTTCGTTGTTTTCGAAATTTCACGCCGAAAAATTACTGAGATTTTGATGAAAAAACGAAATCAACGAAAAGTTTTGAAATATATATATCTGATTTTTTCTCCAAAGAATCGATACGTCATGTTAAGGCAGATAGTTTGATGGTTAGAATGAGATAGAAGAAATGGCAAAATGTATGGACACAAAAAAACTAGATAGGTTTGCAAAATGACTTACTGTCGTTTTGAAAGGTCAGTTCAAGCGAAGCAGACTAAATCAGCTTTTAGGTTTGAGATTAACCAAACATCTTCTGTATACGCAGTTTTTGATGCTAAATTCAAAAACATTAGTTTCAAAACTTAAAAGTAAACAGAAAATGCAAAATTTGAATTTTTTGAAACTGTAGCGATTTTGAGCAAAATCGGTCATTTAAAGTTTTTCAAAACTCAAAACTAACTTTTCTTACTCAGCTCGATGTTCTCGCTTCAATCATATATAAATATATCAAAAAGAAAAAGTCATGGAAATGAATAGTAGTATAATAAACACCGAATACATAACTATGTATTACGAGACGTTTCGTACAATATCTTAGTACATCCTCAGTCAGAAATAATATGTATTATTTCTGACTGAGGATGTACTAAGATATTGTACGAAACGTCTCGTAATACATAGTTATGCATTCGGTGTTTATTATACTACTATTCATTTCGAAATGTATTCACCGGTTAATTAAAAAGAAACCTGAATCAGAAGTCATGGAAACTTCGAATTACGGGCACCTTACCTTTTTCTTGCGCAGTGGAACAAAACCAAATTTGCTTTCCAAACTTAGATATCCGGTCATAACGCCTAATCATTTGCTTTCAAAATTAAAAAGATCAACCTGAATGGATCTAGCAAAATTGGCAAAAAACACTGAAATGCTTTCGCCCTCAATTCTAACTGAAAATTATTGGAATTGTAGATGGAAAATAGAGCTTTTCAAGTCATACACGGTGGCTCACAAACTTTTAGCAGATAATACTAAAAAAACCTGTGACTACGTTTATTTTTTTTCTCTTCTGAAAAAGTAGAGTATTCATTTTCTCTGAGAAAAAGTACTCAAGATTTTAGGTTATATTGTGTTTGTACATGTTTATCCAATTATTAATAAAATAAAAATTTTTTTTATAATAAAAAATAGCTTCACGGTTAATTTTCTCTTGGAACGAGTTCCACAATTAGCTGATTTTCAATTTGATTTTTCGTTCAAGTGACAGACGCCAAATTAATCTATCCTTGTCGTAGATACACAGAAGTTTTTTAAAATACCGTTTTCCGTGAACCATGAAATAACAGAACTCATTACTAACTGAATAAAAAGATTAAAATTTTGCGAAGTAAAAATTCATTACTTTTTCACTGTATTATAAATGGTCAAAATTCAAGCTCACGAGGAAACCTATCCAGGTGATACTTTTTGATTTCGTTCGTTCATATGTCGGTCGATAGAGGGTATCGAAGTAGTAAAAGGCCTAAGAAGGATTTTTTCCCATGACTCTTGAAGGCCCGCTTTTCTGGAAAAAACAGTTTTTCCGAAACTCCAAAAAATAACCAAGATCTTTCTTAATGAGGCATAACTGTAGCCCACGAATTTCTCCTCCACTAACAATCAATATTCAACCTTGTCCTCCCTGTTCGTTATACACCAATTTTGCCAATCAATAGTGTGAGAAGTATCTTCAACATGTTTTTGTTGAGCAGACGTTCCATCTTTAATGTTCGTGTTTGAATAATCATCGCTCTACCCTAGAGAACGTACTTGTACCCAAGTACTTGGGATAAGTACTCTGCTTGTGTAATGAAGCCGGTACTTGTCTTTTTTCCAGAAGTAAGTTTTCTTGTAAGTACGGGTTCAGCGTGCAAGTACTTGATTTTTCACTTGACAGGCACTTGTTGACAAACGCTTGTCAAGTAAAATTGCAACTACTTGGATTGTTTTACAAGGTAATATTATTCGAGTGTTTCTCTATTGTCCCTTAATATTCACTTTGTGAACTTATATTGTTCTATGTCTGAAGTCCACAAAGAAAACACGTTATCTGCAGCATAGGTATAGTATTCAAATAGATAGTGGCGAGCGATTCTAGCCTGTCTTATCCAAGAAACTGCTGATTTTAACCCTATTTTTAGTTAAAAAAGAGTATTTATAAATAGTAAATAAGCAAAACTGGCACCTAAGACAAAAAGAGATTATAAACGAAAGAGTAAGATAAAGCTTAAAAAATTAAAACAAGAGATAAAACAATAAAATAAAAAATCACTTTTATATTCGACCTTTTTGCAGTTTATATCTGTTTTTTAACTTTTCTAAAGCAGAATGTTCTCGAAGAGAACACCGGGAAAAATATGGTGAAATCAGTATATCATTATCTTAGGAAACACTTTATTTTGAGACATCTGGTATCAAAACTTTTTCTTTTTCACTCTTTCTTTATACAGAAATCGCTACAAAACAGTTCAAGGACGTTAAGATAAATTGTTTGTTGGATTTTAAATTATAAAATGTTCGACTAACTCTTTTTAAAGAACCCTTTTGATTTTTTGTTCAAACTGAAAAATCCTTCGCTACTTGAAAAACCCAAAACGATGTTTAAAACGATGTTAAACATCAGTGTCTGAACAAAATGTATTATTTTTCTAATTTTTCTTTATTTTTTTAATACGATAAGGTAAGATGTTTGATGAATCCACTTTTTTACCAATCAAATATTATCTAAAAACTACCTGTAATGATAAACACTGCTGATTCACTGAGATCCGATTTGGTATTCTGGTTTTCTCCTTTTTATATGAAATAAGTGGACAGCTTATATATACATGTACTGGTTCATATTGTTCATTATATATACAATTACTGAGCACATAATCTTTCAGTTTTTAAATTTCTTACATTGGGTAACTATAAAGATAATTTAAATTGGAGTTTGAGAAACGTTCATATACATAGACTTATAATTTATTTTAGTACTACACATGGCTAGACGTGCAACAGTTTTTTTCTCGTATTTTTCAAAAAATGGTTTGTATTTTCGCAACAACGAACTGTGAAATTATCTGAAATCAGCAGTTTTGTAAAGCAAACATTTCTCTACAAGATAGCATATAGTAGATATTTTTAAAGATACTTGATTTCTTTAAAAAACCTTTTTAATAGAATGACCCAGCAGTTAAAAACCGCAATTTAATTTCACAGTTCGTTGTTGCGAAATTACAAATCATTTTTTGAAAAACACGAAAAAGAACTGTTCTATGCCTACACCTACCTTTAAATAATATTTTTGTGCATAACACACAGGAGTGCATATTTATCTTTCTATCTGTAGGGCTGCTAAAATAAAAGCTAAACATTTAAAGATCATCTGCGTTCACGTTCAATTCTTGATGTATCTGAAGACTCAGCACCATCACCACCACCATGTCCGAATGAATAATGAAAATGTTCATCAACAACAGTAAGTAGATGCAAATGAAGAGGAAGAAGGAAGAAAGGGAGAGAGATTTAGAAAGATCTTACGAGGTTACGAACATGTTTGACTGTAGATGGTGTATATGATTACTGGGAATAAAAAACCAAGATGAAAAATTACTCTTATTTTATAGTAAGTTGTATATTTAAATTCAGGAGTTACTATTTCTTTGTACTTTACTACTGCAAAGCTTTTAGTCTATATATATTATTATATATATTATTTAGATATTTGAATAACACTATATCAATTCTTCTCTCTCTTTCTACACTGTTTTACAGTATCTTTTTGTATGTAAATAGAACAAGTGGAGAACAATATATGCACAGAAAAGAAAAAATAGTGTGTTTCAGATATTTGACACTATATCACAGAGAAAAAGCGTTAGAAGGAAAAAATTTCTTTTGAAAAGAAAAGAAATGATTTTTGTTGCAGTAATAATGCGGGGCAAACAATGCAGAAAAGATTAATGTAAAAAAATGAATGATAAGGTGTCATGCAGGTAAAGAAAATTATAAGACGCTTGACTGAATATTCTTTATGTGACGTAAATTATTTTCTTTTTATTAAGAAAAAAACAAGTTTTATGTTTTTATTTTATCAGCTGGAGCATGAGAGATGTGTCTGATCCGAATAAGAATTAACAGATATGCTCAGTGTTTACTTGCCCTCTGTCTCCTCTCTCCTTTTTGGATGAGATCGATGTCACCTAATGCTACAGTTGTGTTCTCAAAATAAATAGTGCTTTCGAGAAAAATTTAATATTTGCAATGGGCATCGATATCATTCTTGAATTTTCCAGAACACCGTCACATTTAAATGATCACATTTATTTTTTGTCAGTGTGCATAGCTGTGACAGACATCCGTACTCAGCCGTCTAGACATATCTTTCATTAGAAGAAATCTTAAGTGAAAATCTTCAAAAGAAATCAAAAATAGTATGCATTTTATATAATATTACAGATTACGAAACAAGAAGGTGACGATACCATTAAAAACTTTTTTTGTAATGGTATCGTCTGGTATCGTTTGTAATGGTATTGTCTGTAGGGGCGTCGGACAAATACTTTCGAAGATCACAAACTGTTGATGTCTAGTCACATCATCATAGCACAGTGATGTGTTTAAAGGCAAGACCTTTATAAGTATATCCGTTCTCTTTTTTTTCTCTACTAGTTGGAATCAAGGTCACATGTTTTTCTTGTTCTGCTGTTGTATTTCTTTTTCTGTATATTTTCATCGTCGATGTTTTCATGAAGAGAAATTTTTCTTTCCAAATGCGATTATAAAAAAGACACGATTGATAACCTTGTATGAGTGATGACACAAATCTTTGTTTTTCATTTAGTATTAAAATTTCAGTTTTTTAAAAACTTTTTAATTAATACGTTATTTAGTAGAGTTTATATACACAATGCGAGAAACTTTAGTAAACTCTTAAAAGGTAAGAATTAAATAAAGTTTTTGACGCTTTTTTTTTGTTTTTTTCGATGGACTACACTGTAAAAAATTAATTAGTGTAGCCTGGGTACACTAGATTTGTACATTATGTTGGACTGTTTTTGCACACAGAAAACGGCTTGCTCAGTGTGCCTGTAATATACTAGAATTGCACATATAGCTTCCGTTTTTTTGCATAGAGAAATCCCAAGACAAAAATTCGAGTTGCATAGTAACAAATCTGCACATCAGTTTGGACTCAAAGTGCACATTTTATTTTTTACAGTGTAAATTTTCTGTTGCATCTGTTTAAAGTTTTAGAATGATTGAAAATTTTTAATTTCCTGTCTCCGATGATAGTCTGGTTATGAAACGGAAGCCACTTTTGTTATGTGTAGTATGTGGCAGTAATGCACATGGTTATAATTTTGATGCGTATGTATTTGATTAAATTATTATTATTACGGTTATTAGGTTATTTATACCTTTTTTAGTATAACATGTGAATCATGCAAGGCCTTTTTCCGCCGAAATGCATTAAAATCGATGGTAATTGTTCTGTTAGTCTTTTATTTTCTTATTATATTTCTATTTTGTACGATATTTTCTAGACTCGATTAAAAAAATGTCATGCGAGTGGGAATTGTGAAATAAATGTCGGAAATAGGAAACACTGTAAATATTGTCGGTTACAAAAATGTTTTGAAATGGGTAAATATTTATTCCTATGCTTCAGTATCAATTATAGGTTGAAACTGATTCGAGTGTGAAACGCTGATGTTTTCAGAGTATTCATTAGTGTTATGTTGACTTTTCTATGTAGGCATGCGCAAAGAATGGATAATGACAGATGAAGAAAAGCAGATGAAAAAGCAAAAAATCGAAACGAATCGCCGTTTAAAAGAACTTTCAGTGAATTATCAGACTTATGTTGATAACTCGGATCAAGTAAGAAAACACTTAAAAACGTATTTTATTGCACTCTAAGTTTATTGTTACATAATAATACCTTGTCAGAGTACTCCCCTTTCGAAGCTAAAATGTGTTACTTCCCACAATTGTCAATTGTCAACTGTTGACTTTCCAGCCACAAAACTAACTCATTACTCATAGGAGTTTCTAAGTTCTATTAGAAATCACAAATGGTATGGTACCTGCTCGATGCATAGTAATTTTAACAATTTTGTCATACCTTGCTATTAAGAGTTTTACCTCACCGGACAGGAAAGGAAAGGCAAAAGAAAAATATTAAAAGTCTGATGAGGGAACTTCCCCAAATGTACTCTCGTTTTTTCAACGAAATGTAGTGGGTTGTAGGTAATCGATGTAATCGAAACCTCAAAAAATCCCCGAAACCTTTTTTCTAAATAAGTCATAATTGTAGCCTGCAAAATTCTGATCCAAATGAGATATCTCTCAGCTGTACACAACCTTCCTTTGCAAAGGTATAGAGTTTACTTACAGGAAAAGCCCTGAATTCATTTTTCCATTTTCTTTCTGTAGTTCTGATGTAACAATGAACATTCAGGGTTTTCCTGTAAACTCTATAACTTTGCACAGAAAGGTCGTGTACAGCTGGGAGATGTCTCATTTTTATGAGAATTTCGCGGGCTGCAATTGTGACTTATTTAGAAATGGTTTCAAGGATTTTCCAAGGTTTGAAACCGACTAGGAAAGACCTTTGAACCTAAATGAATATCATATTCAATATCCGCATGGCTGATTACCTACAACCCACCACATTTCATTAAAAAAACGACAGTACATTTGGAGGTTCCCTCGTCAGTTTCTAACTGGCACTTTCCTTCGGAAACTATTAGAAAGCGTGACATAAAAATGTCTGGTTACTCAGCTTTGCAGTTTTCACAGTGATAAATGATAGCAGAGATGGTATCGACTCCCTATTGTCGATATATTTGTAAAGAATTCGCGGAGAGTCTTCGAATGTTTGTTTTCTAAATTATGCTAAATCCAAAATAATCGTCATTGTTCGGGCAGTCTCTATCAAATCATTTTAAATCTAAGCAGATTTTTTCTGTTATTCTCCACGGGTTTTTGCAAAGTTGGTTTACATAGTCATGGCTGATTATTATGCATCCCAGAATATAATGCAGGTTACCATTTTTTTAAAAAAACTCAGAGAGAAATGAAGATAGAGACCTGTGGTTTTCAGTTTTGGAAACTATTATCGGATTCAAAAAAAAGAGGAGTCAGCAGAAAGACTATAACTCCGCGAAGAAGATAGATAACGGGCTGCGGTTTTCGCCATTCGAAAGAAGACTGCAGGACACGTATATCTATGCAGAAAGCAGAGTTTTCCGAACTGTTTCAGCGATTTTTCAAAAGGAGTCAATATTTGATGTCAAAACTAGTGTGATTTAGTCGGAGAATTTTTTTCGACCTTTTTGATGGACCATATGTAAAAAAACGCGCTCTTTCGAATGATGTCTAAACAACCCACAAAGTTTTGCTTCCTCACCGAGTTATAAGCGTTTTAAAAACGGCCACTTTTTCAGGAACTTTGGCTTTTTTAGGAAAAGTGGCCATTTTTAAAACGCTTATAACTCGGCGAGGAAGTAAAACTTTGTGGGTTGCTTAGACATCATTCGAAAGAGCGCGTTTTTTTACATATGGTCCATCAAAAAGGTCGAAAAAATTCTCCGACTAAATCACACGAGTTTTCCAAACATTGACTCCTTTTCCCAACAGTTCGGAAAACTCTGCTTTTTGCATAGGTATACGTGTCCTGCAGTCCTCTTTCGAATGGCGAAAATCGCAGCCCGTTATCTATCTTCTTCGCTGAATTATAATCTTTCTGCTGACTCCTCTTTTTTTCTGATCCGAGAATAGACACCTGAAGCTATCTTTCCACAAGCAGTTCAGATATTTCACATCCTAAAGTTTTCAACTGGCTCCGATGTGTTTTGAGTGAGTTATAAATTTTTCAATATTAGCTGAAAATAGGAAAGGCTTTTTAAAATAACTAAGATAGTAAATAAAGTTTTTTTGATTTCTTTGAAAAGCGGTTTTGATAGCCAGGCGTATCGGTTGAAAAAAGCGGTTGCAACCGATCGTTGCTTTGTGGAAAGCGCTTTCTAAATGAAAACAAAAAGCTTCTAAAATACCTTCTGTATACTATCTTGTAGAGAAATGTTTTCTCTACAAAACTGCAGTTTTAAAAAATGTTACAACTCGTTTTTACGAAAGTATAAATCATTTTTTATGAGTTTTTGAAAAATACTAAAAGAAACCGATCCATTCCTAGCTGAAAACAGCCAGAGAAGGCTAATTCTCGTAAAATTTATTAGTTTCTAAAATCTTATTTTAACTTTAAAGGCACTTTTGTCATTCTTTTGTCACTCTTGTCATTCTAAAATCTTTTTCTAAAAACAGACATTGTCACGAGACTCAGCATAGTCGACAGCCTATGCTTTTACGCATTTCTGATAGTCCCAAAGCTGCTGATAAAGGAGTCCTGGCCCTTCAGGAAAAATGTTCGTAGCACCTCAACCATAGTTTTTGAAGTCGTCGCTTTGTTCCAGTTTTGTAGAGGAGACTTTGGACTATCTACCTATGCAAAAAAATCAACAGACTGCTATTTGAATTTGAGAAAATTGAAGCTAGACTTTGAAAGATCGTCTGGAAAACGATCTCTGAAAATTTTTCTGAAAACAGATTTGCTTGTGGAAAGATAGCTTCAGATGTCTAGTTTCCAAAACTGAAAACCACAGATCTCTGTCTTCATTTTCCTCTGAGTTATTCAAAAAATGGTAATCGGCATTATATTCTGGTATGGAAGCATGGCATTCAAATTTCTAAGAAAATGCCTCATACACGAGCTTATTGGACTAGTCAAACGGTCATTTTATATAGCGTTCATCCGACCAGCACAAAATTCATTTTTGATATGCAATCCGCATCCAGTACAAAGTAGCGGTATGAAATCATACAAGCCGTTTCGCTGCCATTAAGCATTTGGATTCGCATTTTTAATGAAATAGTTCCAAACTTCTCGTAACAGAATGAAGATAAATGATGTGGAAACATCTGATCTAAAACTTTCAACTGAGAACTTTAATGAGTCGTACATGGCCGTTGTTTACAAATTTCCAGAAAAAGAAATGAATAACAACATAAAATTTTCGTTTTCCTAGGCGTCATCCGATACAGTATCTCCTGATACAAATGTTTTGCCACAATCACTTTTCTCAGTGTCACTAACACAATCTGATTGGACTAAATTGCATGATATTCAAACAGCTTATACAAATGCAGTTAAAATGAATTCTGTTGAAGGTCTTCATAGGTATCCCTCAATAGAAACATTTTCCTCAACTGATCAATTGATTAATATACCAACAAATATTGCATCATTACGTTTAATAGCATATATTAAACAAATTCCAGAATTTCAAACATTGAATGAAGATGATAAAGTGACACTTGTAAAATACAATATACTAGCAGCAATCTTTATGCATGGAGTTTTAATTTATGATCCATTAAATGATACATTTCATGAACATAATACAGATGATTATCTATTTGATGCAAAAGATTTTATAACAACTATAAGTTTAGATTTTTATCAACAAACAACATATGTTATGAAAGATTTAATTCAAATTGTGGAACATGATCGTATGATCGTTAAAATTCTTATTATTATTTTAATTTGTTCAAAGGGTTTCTGTGCTTATGAATATATGCAAGAACCAATATTAAATAATACCATAAATGTCTATAATGTACAAAATATTTATATTGATCTTTTATGGTTATATTGTTCAAATCAATTTGGTTATTGGAGAACAGTAAATTTATTTTCAAAATTATTAACAAGATTTATGTCAATTCAAATATTAGCAAAAGATATGAGAACAATTCTACATCATCAACCTAGTATTGATCAAAAATTGGTGCCATTGATGAAGTCTCTTATGTTACTTACATAGTTATTTGTTTCTATTTTATGTTTTACTGTGTATATAATCTTTGTTGAATATCGTTGATCTTTCGTTTACTTTTGATGTATTTTTCATATTATTATGAGATTTATTCCAAAAAAGTAAAAAATGTCTTTTCAACAGAATAACAAAGAAAACGTGAAACTTCATTATATCAATTTTTTTTCTATCCTGGTGTTGTCATACGGCCATGACTCATTTTTGTTTGTGTTAAGGATACAAAGTAAACAGGAAGAAAAAGACACACGCACACATACACACAAACCGTGCACAGAGAATGGACAGTAGAAGAAAGGGTAACATTTCGTGGTATGTCTGAATAAATAAGAAACAAAAGAATTTTTTTTTTTAGAAATATTTTCTAAAATAGTTTTGGTGCTTATTTTGTGAGCAATTTTATGTCTATCAATATCACAGCTGAGCATAAGAAAATCAGTTTCTTTTATGTTCAGAAGTTAAATAAAACTCTTTTTGACCACTATGACTTTCCGGTTTCTCTTCGGGTTATGATAGTCAGGGATAATATTTGTTGAAATTTTACTTAACAAGTGAAATGGCAAGTGATTTTTTGATATGCGGTTGACTTTTCAGGATGTCTATGGCAAAACACCGTTACACTATGCTGTCTCTGGTCAGTACGATGAATTGATCCAATAGTTAAGTCAAGTTTCTCAAGTAAATGTTAATAGATCTCACATTCACGTTCAACGTTCAAGTAGTTTGGATATAGCTATCTTTGGATATAATTCTGTATTACAAGCGTTATTACGGCACAAGAAGAAGTTGTTCGACGTGAAATAAGTTCATCTTAAGTAAAAAGTAACAACATATAAACGAACGAGATAAGTAGTAATGAAGAGCAATTATCGTTATTCTGAAACTCATTATTTTAATAAACCGTGTTGTATGCGAAATAGAATTGGAAACAATTTATCTGTAATCTTTCAATCTCATAGAAAGAACATAATGAACATTCGAATCTTGTACAGCTATCGGTATAAAAACAGCTTGTAACAATCATTCTGCTCGTAATTTATATTTCATCCTTCAAAAACTTCTTAGTCACATACAAATGACATAAATATTCACTTATTCAACTAGTATTCCTTATGTATTTGTAATTCCAACAACAATAAAACGTGAGTAAATTCTATATTTAAGCACGATTTGAGAATAATTAAAAAATATATCTTGATGTTTCGAAAATGTAGAACAGGAATTAAAAGGCTGCTATTATCATTCTTCAGTGTATGTGTATAGAACGTTATTTCTCTTTAAGGTCCCCCCCTCCTGTCAGAAATGATGATTCGCGGTCAGAAAATTGGTTTTGAGATACGCACATGGAAAGATAGCTTGAAGTGTTGACTCTCAGACCTTGTATCGCTTTTGGTTACAAAAGCGGTTTTTCGCTGATTTTCAGCAAGTTTGCTAGGAGCCTCGAATAAATAATAGCTTTTCCTGGATACTTATGCAATTAAAAGTTTTCTAAACACACAGATTTGTAGAACAAACGTTTTTGATCAATATAAGACCTTGCACATCTTTGTATGAGCTTGTATCAAAAAGTTACAGGGATTTTCCTAGAAGTCCCTAAACGGAGCATTTTATACAGCGTTTTCTCTACATGGAAGTTATACCTGAAGATTGTCCCAAGATTTTTAATAGTGATTTGTCGTAGAGCGTTTATTCTTTTTTTGGTTAAAAGAGGAAAAGAAACTACATGGACTGAACGGCGTCGATTTTTGAATTAGGTCTTAGTTTTTTGTCAAACTGAGGATTTTTAGAGATCCCGGAAGGATTTTTCAGGTTTTCAAGGTTGCTGGTTGTCTGGAAAATCAACAAAGGCTTAATTGAAAAATCGGCGCCGGTCAGTCCATGTAGTTAGGTGTCTAATTTAAAATAAAACAAACCCGAACTCTCCAGCTTGAAGTATATTAAAAAATCTTGGAACACACTTCAGGAACCTTTTTGGATCTTGATCTCTGGAAAACTCCTAAACCGTAAGACTTGGGGACAAAAACATTATTTTATTCCCGCAGCTCATTGTGCCTAACATTAATGGAAAGTTTCGTCAAGACCGGATGTACGGTGTCGGAGATGATTTCTGAGGGAGGAAGGCCCTTAAAGGACAAAATAAGGAAAGGCAGAATTTTATATTTACAGTGAAATGTTCGTTAGAGATGTAGCAACTAACGAGGAATGATCCCCAACTGATAAATCGCTTTTTCAACGAAACCGACCGGACTATAGGTAGTCGACGATGCTGATTCCGAATACCACCATGAATGCTGCCGCTAGGCCTTCAAAGACCGGTATTCTGGAAAACCAGTTTTCGAGAAACTCTAAAGGACAACCAAAAGCTATCTTAATGAGGTGTAATTGTAGTCCATAAATTTCTGATTAAAACGAGGCATCTCCCAGCTCTATACGACCTTTCTTTGCAAAGTT
>CAJNOQ010003503.1:0-20077 GCA_905250885.1 Didymodactylos carnosus | reverse complement strand
CCTGCCCGAACGACGATAGCTAGAGAGCCGGGACTTGCATAATTTTGTAGAGTAACGTCCGAGCTATCTACGCATGCAAAAGGATTACTAACATTGTATGTTAGTTTTCTGAGAACGGAGCTGATTTTCCAAAGATCCTCTGAAAATCCGATCTCTGGAATTTTTTCAAAAGTTGCTTCCGCTTGTGAAAAGTTCTGCTCAAGTCTTGGCTATTGAACAGCGAAAATCGCAGGTCTCTATCTCATTCCTATCAAAAGTTATTCAAAAAGCAACCAGCGGTCTGACCATTTGGAACGGATAGTAGTTATGAAGAACAATTATTCTCTTGACTGAAAGTAAGGCTTATATGAGAAAAAATGTAACAGCAAGTTTTCAGTGTAGTTAAGTCAGAAACAGTATTTAGGAGATAATATACAGTACCTGCTGATGTTATGTGGTAGTTTAGACCGATTTCGACTGAATCAGGAACTTTTGGGCTTTATACGAAAATAGGGAAAGTGGATTATTTCAGGTCGTAGAAGTTTTCTCTTGATTTTTGAATTTTTTTGGTAAAATTGAGGTTGGCACCCGGTTTCGGTGTGGGCAGTCGTATACGCTTTTAGTCAGTTATTGGATTTATTATTAGGGTGCTTACCGTGACTGTAAACTAGCACTCGCAGTAGCCAAGTGGAGAATCTAGGACTAGATGGCGGAGAGCATCCCAGAGGTGAATATGTTAACAAACTTCTTCAAAGGATTCATAACTGGAACATTTTAGCTGTATCCGCACACGAAGGCCGACCTTTATTTCCCGATTCCCCATAGTCGATTACCTATTCCATAGCATTTTCATCCAATCAAGCAAATATAAAATTTTCGAGCAACAGAATCAATCCTCGTGGTTCCTCACAATCCTTTTTCGGTTCTCTATAGTCGATTACCTCTACTATGAAATTTTCATGGCTGTATATGTTTTCCGGGATGAATAATAAGGTTTTTTCTGTACTGCGAACACAAACACAGACATGTTAGGACTTAGAATCGGTATTTCAGTCGAGGAAATAAAAATCTCGGTTTTCTTCGTCTTTCTTTTTCATAGAAGTTCAAATATTTTTTTTCGAGATAGGGAGCATAAGGGATTAAAAGAGGGGGCGATCCTCGCTTTTTCCCTCTTGCTCGAGACGCTTCATTTTGCAGAGAAACGTTTGCTTTACAATTCTAGATGTTCCACAACACTGCACATACTTTTGTTAAAAAAATATCTACAGAGGAAAATATCAAACTTTCATCACGGAATTTCACTCCGATAATAGAGTTATCTGGCCATGCCGACCGTCTAAGACACTTACAGTTTCATAGCCCACCAATACTTGTAACCGATTACGATTGACCACAGTCGCAAATGTGTATAACCGGTTGAGCAGTTAATAACTGTAACCAAGGCATGCCTAGTCTGTCTATCAAAGTATTTTGTCCATGCAGTTAGAATACGATTACGATAGCGCAATAAATACAAATAATTTAGCAGATTTTCTCAGACTGTGCTGTCTTTTAATATTCAGCTTTGTTCAACTCTTGGCAATATCAAATCATCGGTTATTTAATCGCCGTAATCGTTATTATTGCTATAAGCTGCCCTTAGTCGATCCTCTATAAAAAAAAAAGGTAAAAGATTAATACAAAGAATAAAAAATGAAAAATGTAAATAAACTTACCGATACGGCACAATGGAATACCACAATATTCCCATTCAGTATTTGTTACATAGCACCATGGACCATACGGTGCAGCATTTTCAGGATTTCTACAGAAGAGTATACATATGTCAATAAAAAATAGAATAAAGACGAAAAAGAAGCTGAAAGACACGCCTGGTTGTTTTTAGATGATGAAAACTTTTTCTCACTTCGAATAAGTCGCGTCTAGATGAAGTTTAAACCATTATGATAGAAAGTTTCGAAAAGAAATCGAATTAGATAAAAATTTGATGCAAGGTGCAAAATCTCTCGGTGTCCGACAGTGGGTTCCTTTTACTTTTATTTTGACTTTTTCTTTCGTGTTCACATAATCGACGTGGTGTTTGCCCAAATTTTATTTTTCTCATTAGTTCAGATATCACATAGACAAATTGACATTTTGGTACTTCAATTTTTCTTCGTTCTTGATCTGTTGGAAACGAAAACGAGACTATTAGGAGTTGTCTCGGTCTTTTTGTGCACCAGTGTTTCGTAAAAAACGTGAAAAAAAAGCGAAAACAAGATGTATCTGTATTGTCATCATTCTTGTCAGATGATAATTAGCTGGTTTCTAGGACTGTGCATGATATGTGCATATCAAAATGTCTATGTCATATGCAAGCTAACCTACTTGGACTCTTTCAGCCAATGAAAAACCTAAAATTTGAGGAAAAATCATGTCGATTATATAGACACAACAGAAAAAGTCATAATGAAATTAAAAGGAACCCGCTGTTGGATTCACTGAGAAAATTTTGCACCTAGCGCCAAATTTTTAGATACATCGATATTTCAGCGAAGACTTGTTTTTTGGAAGAGAAGAATAAATGAGCCTGGTTTTGTATTTTGCATATCATGTTTTCAAACCTGAGTGAAGCTATGACTGTGTTAACAGTCATTATGTGATACAGTCAGAGATATTTAGTTTCGCAACATGAAAATATGTTTTCTGTGAAACTATTTTTTGAAACTCACTCTCATACTGCCCACATCTCCATCTCCCGCAATACACTGCCAAAAATGTCCGAATATGTATTATGAAAAAATTCGTGGAAGAGTCGGAGCCCTGTTCGCAGTAGTATCGTTCGCAGAACGATTCGTATCACGGATTCTGCATTGCTATAAAAACCGGTTTATCGTGTACCGAAGAGAAAATCGGTCAAATACGATAGGCAATGAAACTAGATATCTGTGACTGTGACTGTATCAGATAATGACTATTAACCACGTAACTTCACTCAGGTTTTAAAACATGATATACAAAATACAAAATCACTCTCATTTATTCTTCTTTTCCAACAAACAAGTCTTCGCGAAAATGTCGTGTCACGAATTTTTATATAATTTGATTCAGCGCGGAGCGAGCACTAAATAATAGAGTGTTCAACTAGAAGAATTTTATATTTAAAGTCGACTTTAGTCATTTTTTTTTGAAAAAGTCGATGAAACCATTTTATTGCTTATAA
This sequence comes from Didymodactylos carnosus, assembly GCA_905250885.1. Classification (NCBI taxonomy): domain Eukaryota; kingdom Metazoa; phylum Rotifera; class Eurotatoria; order Philodinida; family Philodinidae; genus Didymodactylos; species Didymodactylos carnosus. The sequence goes on along the minus strand of CAJNOQ010003503.1, from coordinate 16,896 downwards.
TGTCTCATTCAAAAAAAAAAGAAAAAAACTACACAAGATGTAATGTTTGATAGCTCTTTATTCTCTCAGTTAAGACATGAACCGGTTATGGTTATAAATCAATAACCGAAGCTACTTATAACCACATCCGCCACCGCCCTATTCAACATGTTATCCACATTATTTTAGTTAGTATGTGTATTTTAAACGCACAGTACCAGTAACCAAGAATATCTTGTATTTCTATTATCGGACTGTTTCTTTTTACTTTAGTTTGAGTTTTTTATCATCCATATAATTCTGAAAATTATTATCGTAAATTTTTAGAAATTTCAATACAGCATTTTCAACGTTTCTTTAAGAGAGACATAAATTTGATAAGATAATAAGCGTGAGTAAACGTCCTATATTAAAATAAAAACTTTAGCAAAAGTAAAAAATATCATAATCTTGTATGGTATGAAAAACTGCACCTTTTTTCCCAGTTGAAAAAAATCGCTTTAGCTATCCTCAATCGATTTTGGATCGAAATCAAAGGTAAAGAAATTCAACTTTAATTCTAACCCATATTTGACTTTAGTAAATGATAAAATGTAGTCTGGAAGTGAAAGACGTGTTTATCAGAAAAATTTCAAGTTTTGACTCAAAAACAATTTGAGATGCAAGACGAAAGACACGCTCTTTCAACAACAAAAACATTTCTTACTTAATACATTACGATTCGTACGGTTTAACATTTCCTAATGGATTCTTATAGCTTTCTTCTTGAATATCAACCGAAAAAACGAAAAGTAAACAGTATATAGTTTACTCATAGATCCTATCAGTCGATATCACTTCCATACCGGCGACGAAGTCACCTATGATTTACCTTCTCTTAGCGTCTCTTAAGAGGTGCCGGGATTTTTCGAGAGTATCGAATTAGGGATGCCTAGTACTAGTAACTAGTAACGAGAGTAGTTACTCGTTACTAGTAACTAGTAACTAACTAATTCAGTTACTGCGTTACCAGTAACGAGTAATTAGTCTAGTTACTTCGTTACTCTCCTGAAGGTAACGAAGTAACAAAAATGTTTTTTAAGGAAAAAGGCATGTTCAACTTCTTTTCGATATTCTCTGTCGTTTTATTATACAAATCTTGATTGAAAAAGTCACCTTTCCCTAGTATGACTAAAGCTCTAAAATTTACTAGTTATAACGCAAAACGAAAATATTTCTCATAACATTTAGGCGCTTTTGACTTAAAATTTTTTTTAAGAGTGTGGAAACCATCGACAAAAGCTGTTTCGCTAAAAAATTATTTTAGTACTTCATGAGAGTATTGCAAGAAGTGAAGAGAAGGAGTAGTCTTCCATATCCTCTTATCGCGTTCTGCTCCTAACTTTTAAAGATATTTACGCACCTAAACGAAAAAATATTCAGTCGTATGTTGAGCAAATAAAATTAACTCTATTCTTTTCTTCTATTCTTAACTGATTATTGATAATCAGCGTATTTTATATGTTAGTTACTCGTTACTGGTAACGCATAACTAATATAGTTACTTCGTTACCAGTAACGAGTAACTAACATAGTTACTATTTGCTAAGTAACTAAGTTCGTTACTTTAACTGGTAAAGTAACGCCGAGTGACTAGTAAAGTGTCATCCCTAGTGTCGAGTGTCTACTCATATTGAATGTAGTATGGTTAATAGCCGATGTTTTCTGAGCATTAATTGTCGAATAACGCCGATATTTTATCGGACTTGTTTTGATCAGTAAGGATAATTTTAAATGTCGCCACTATTATCAAACGAAAATAAATAGGGAGCGAATTTTTCAGAATGATTCAAAGTTTTGTTGCTAGATAATATTTGGATATATTATGAGACTTATAAAACGTCTGCGTTGTTTCAGCTAATTGAGAAACGAGATTCTCTATGCATAAGAGAGCAAAACAGTAGAAACTTTGGTCAATTTAAGATGGACAATTTGCTCTTTTAAGATCCTTTGCCGAACTTTTCCTCTATTTTTTCCATGGAGTTAGCGTAAAACTTTTTAAAATACGATATTTCACAAAAACATTTTGAGCAAACACAATTGAAACCGTGTTTAATGAATAACCTTAACGTTTACGTGAAGTTTTCAAGTTTTTCATTATTTTTTCTCGAAATGCCATGAGCATGCCTCATATGCTCTTACGAGGTAGTAAGCGAAATCAATAGAATAGTTCTTACTATATACCATTCTTCAACATATATAATTATGGCATATTTTGGACTCAAGAAAATTTTGTTATATTTTACTGCTAGTCCAGCCTGCTGAGTGCTAACATGTCTCTGTTTCCTAAGAGTCTGGTTGAATCTGATACAGTTTTCCGGATACTAACCTGCAGTAATTATTTGGTGAAACAGTTTGTGTCCATGGTTTACATGGACTATTTGTAACTGTATAATTGCGTGTACCTTCATAATCTCCTCCAAATGACGCGCTGTAACAGTCAGTATTTGCTAAAAAGATACAAAAACTAGGCAAAATAAGTTGTGTATATCTGATTACTTTAATTGCACCCTTAAAAACGTTCTTCTTCTACTCACGAGGGAACCTCTCTAAGTGATAAAATGCTTTTTATTCGGAATCTAGTGGGTTGTAGGCCATCGACCATGCTGATTCCGAATATGACCATGGCGGCGGTCCTTAGCCTTTCAAATATCCGGTTTTGCGGAAAACAAGTTTTTCAGAAATTCTAAAATGTAACCGGAACCTTTCTTAATGAGGCACGATTGTAGCCCGCAAATTTCTGATTAGAATGAGACATTCCCCAGGTCTACACGAGCTTTCTTTGCAAAGTTATAGAATTTACAAGAAAAGCCCTAAATTCATTTTTTCCTTATGCTTGTAGCTTTCTGACAATGAACATTCAGCGCTTTTCTATTAAATTCTATAACTTTGCAAAGGAAGGTAGTGTACAGCTGGATGTCGCATTTTGATCACAACGTTGTGCGCTATAATTATGTCTTGTTAAGAAAGGTTTTAGCTATTTTTTAGAGTTACTGAAAAACTGGTTTTCTAGACACCGGATCTTAGAAGGCCTAAGAGCCACTCCCATGGTTAACCAAATGTTAACCTAAGCCATTTCTTCGTGTCCAGATTCAGCTCATTTCTTTATATCTCTCCTTCTACCCTAGTCTACATATAATCACTTGAAGCGTGATCTCCTGCTCACATACCAAAATGTCGATCATTTAAGTGGATAGTTTTGGGTAAAATTGGACAAGTTTGAACTTGTTTATCTTCCAGAACCCAATGTAATTGAAGTTGATCAATAAACTTGCCAGCTGTACCACTTATATAGTTTAACACATAACCATCATAGGTTTCCTCGACTGTTACTCCTCTAAATTGACTACCATAATATGGACTCATTCGATTTTTATTTGTATGAAATTGAATACCAAGTATAATATAATGATGTCTTGGAACTGCAGTTGACCAATGTTCACCAAATGTAAGAGAAACTTTTTGAATTCGTTCATCTCTATCCAATGAAAACGTTTTGGAAACACAGTTGGGATCTCCACCATATCGATTGGCTTTCCATGTATGGACAGTTTTAGTCGTGTTAGAAATAAGAATATAAGTCATATTCATTGATTCTAACCAATCACACCAACTGAAACTCAGTTGAGATGGATAGTAGGTGGAAAAGTTATCTAAATTGCGTATATTGATTGAATCATCAAATGGTCCTCCTCCGAGACCGCCATATATTCTACCATGAATCGTTTTCGGTAAATCTAAAACAGAATCAGAAAGCTTTAATTTTGAACCAGAACAAAATGGAGAATATAAATTCCCATTATATCATTCTGAAACTTATACTATCAAAACACAAAATCAGTCGTTGTGTGAAGCTAGGACCGAACACACGAACTTGATCTTTGAAGACGAATTACAAAAATCAAGTTCACTGTTCTTTCTTATATTTTTCACAATAATTGAAGTTGTACAATCAGATGCTTAGTTTATAGTATACTTAGAGAACAACGGACGAATGGGGATAGTTAACTTTTGTGCGCTTCTCACGCTCTCGAAGACGAATCGTCGTCTAAAAAAATACGTCTGGAATATTATGAAGAATCAATGCCGAATTTAGGGAGGATGGTAGAACTAGCCGCCGCCAGTAGCAAAAACTTTTTTAAGTCCACGACTATGAAGAACACCCTTCGGGTTTTGTTAACGTGAAACCAAACGAATATGTTGCGGTTGGGTGACTATCTGGCCTAGAGGAGTATTCGTAATTTTCTGAAGATCTAATTATCAGAAAACCGATCAACAAAAGCTTACAGGTAATTCCGATGTTCACATTCGAAATCAGCGTCATCAATTACATATAGCCCACCTAGTTTCATTGAAAAAATAATTTGCAAATTGGGATCCTTCACTCGTGTGTAATGTAAAAAGAGATCAAAGTCTCCCTTATCTTCTGTTTTGTGTATTATTCCATGTTTTCATCAGCATTATTTGTCAACATGCTTTTCGAAAAGAAAGAAGGAGGTGTTAAGAAAGAAAGAAAACGTAGTATTCTGCCTTAGTTTTACATTAACTCTGAATATCACAGTGTGCACAGTCATTCTATCAAGTTACATTGCTTTCAACCGACGACTCGTAAGTTATCTATTTATTTTAGTTTTAGAAAAGAAAAGTATGTTGAAGTCAAATATAACTAGTGTTACTAAGCACATCGGGCAACGCGTGTTCTCTACACAACAAGTCGCTCTCCAAAGTTTTCGATGATTTTTCGCGGAGATATAGGCGCTGCCATGAGGAAAACAATGTACAAACTGTGTTTTTTCAACAGTGCCTTCAGTACAGTTAGATTATGAGCCCTTGATAACTTGATCCAATCGACTTTAAAACTTTATCATAAATACTATTGCTCATGTGTAGATGTTATGACCTGCCGTCCCTGGCAGCTCATAAGATTCTACTCCTATGCCATTCTTGCACAACTCTTATGTCATCATGTGGTTTTCCTAACTCTTTCTGTTCTTGCAAAACTCTTGCTCAACTTGTCCACTATATAGTCATTCACTTGCTTCAAATAAACAACAGAGTGGGAGTTAGATCTCACATAGATGCATCCACTCAGAAGTAAGGATGGTACTACTTAGGGCTGTCTGAAAGAAGTGAGGGAGGTACTCTTTTTTCTTATAGAAAGCTTGAAAAAATTTTTCTTTTTTATGAACAGATAGAGCGTCTTTCGCTCTATTTTTCTATGCTATTTGATCAGTATTCAACTAATATCATAATAATAAAATTTCGATAAGATCTATTTCTTTCGCATATGTGTGCTGGCAGCATGAACTCGAATGCTCGTGAGTATTTTTTGGATAATGTTTGATAGCAACAAGATAGAGAACTGCGATTTTCATCATCGGAAAGAGGAGATGAAGACGCATCGAACCATATATTACTGATTTTTCTAATCTTTTTTTGTATGGTTTTTAGTTGACCTTTTAAAGAACAAACCTGTCCCGTGAGTTGTTTACAGTGAATTTCCAATAATCAGGTTCACAAGTTCACATTCAAACCGCTAATCGATGATCTACACACTGCGAAAGACTCAGGTGTAAATTTAATTATTTGGGGATAGTACGTATTTCAGACGAACCTCTACTACGATTTTCGATCAACTTTTCTGTTTTTTCTTTTTTCCATAAAAAAGCATTTTTCCGACGGTTAGAAAATAAATGAATAAAAACACTTCAGAAATCATATTAGAAAAAGTTCGATGCGTCTTCATCTCTTCTTTCCAATGATGAAAACCGCAGTTCTCTATGTTGTTGCTATCAAATGTTATTCAAAAAGTATTTACGAGCATTCATGCTACCAGCACATATGCGAAGGAACAGATCGTATCGAAATTTTATTATTATGATATTAGTTGAATACTGATCAAATAGCATAGAAAAATAGAGCGAAAGACGCTCTATCTGTTCACAAAAAAGAAAATTTTTTTCAAGCTTTCTATAAGAAAAAAGAGTACCTCCCTCACTACTTTTGGATAGCCCTAAGCACATCTACATCTGTAGTTTAAGCGCGTTTTTTTGGCCAAGTTAATACTCAAACATTTAAACATGATCTGAACTTGAATCTGAGGTTTTTAAACATCAAAGTCTTTAGAATAAAAAATGAACTAGTCTGTTGGCCAGTATGATTTACACCAAATCGTATGAAACCGTGCCGTACGATTCAGATGATATCATCTTATACGAATCTTACCATACGATTTTATACAAATTAGCTGGACATCGTCTAATCAGATTCGTATAAACTCGTATTATACGAAATTATACATTTTCGTACGATTCGTATGATTTTGTATCTCCCGTATTATGAGTGTTTGACCTGAGCACTCAATCTAAACCAAAAAATTGAGGCTTATTTAGAATTATTTCACTGTCCTTAGATATCACGTGAAACTGCATAAGTTAGATTCTGCTGATTTTTGTGAGTACCATGTGTCCTTTACATCTAACACGACATCATGTCATAACAACACGTCGTCGACAATGTTGTTACGAATTCGAAACAATGCCCTCATTACAATAATTCACGGGGCATTTTAGTGCACCTAGTTACATTGAAAAAACAATTTGCACTATAGGGTTCTATCCTCGTCAGTTTAATTCTTGAAATTAAAACACAATTGCACTTGCAAGCTCGCCAGTATCTAAATAAGCAGAAAATCTCTTTTTCTCTCGTGCAGTTTATGTTAATTGTGACCAAACAGCGATACAGCCTTACTTTCTCCTTCATCTTATGTGATTCTTTAGTTTTTTATACTGTTTTCAGAAATTTTTTAAAAATTGATATCATATAATCTCTGAGATAACGACTTCAATTTTTGCTGGATCTCTATTTACTATTTTTCTTTTCAAACAAAAGAGATTATATCAATATGTAAAGATCTACCTGGACAATATTTTCCTATTGGTTGCTGTCGTTTTTTGTCGGTTAAACTCTTTGTCAAAGGATAATTTTTTAATACTTGAGAATCTCTGTTAAACATATCAAATAAGAATAAAGTAAAAATAGTTCCTATCAATAAATTAATAATAAGTAAAATTAGAATTATACGATTCAACAATTTTAACTTTGAATCTTTTCTTCGAAAATAAATCAGAGCAAAGCCAAAACCAGTAATACAACCAACAATAACCAATAAACATTCACTTGTAACAATTATCAGTTTTATAATCAATACTCTTTTATGATTATACCAAGCTAAACCAATCTGAATAATTGAAATTAGAAATACAATTATTGCTATTAATAGTAGATTAGTTTTTCTTGATCCATATAATAATAGATGAATTCTAGTTGATCGGTGTTCACGTTGTTTATGTTTAGTGTATAACATTCCACGAGAATTATCATCATCAAGTATGATTAAATCTGACAGAGAACCATCTCTTTTGGTTGAAGATGTATGTAGTTCTTTTTGCAGTATTTTGTTATACATTATCTCAATTGAAATAGAAACATTTTATATCACGTGGCAATGTTTTTATGCCAACATTTAACACTTAAACTTCAGTATGCAAGAATTCAATCTGAGATGTTGAAGCATAAGCTCAGATTGGGAAGTAAAATGAAGAAGTCTGAATGTAAAAAGAAATACACAAACCAATAATATGATAGTTTCGGAAAAACCTATAACCGCCTCAGGAATCATAGTTCAGTTTGTGAAAACGGCGTCCAAAACCGATCATCCTTACTTAGCTTTGACTCGAACAATGCAAAAAAAGAAGATGAGATCCTCACTCCAAAGAAGTACACATTTTGGACTAAAACTAAAAATCTGACGGTCTTCAGGACAAATTTGCAAATAATAGGAGAATTTAGAGCCTTGGTGCCCGAAAGGCTGTCATTCAGTCTCTGATTGTCAGAATGAACGACTGAAGATCTTTTGAGACAAAACTGTCCTTTGTGCTGAGTATCATCGTATTAATATAAGGATCACCAAGAAGCTATTGCTACCTGCGATGGGTACCAGCTAGAGCTATTGCCACCTTGATGCATAGTACTGTTTTAGAAGATGTCAATTTGAGCTATCGCTACCTTCTAACACAGTAGTAAGGTAGAAGGTGGCAGTACCTCGAAATGCCACTTTCTAATGGAGGAAGTTGTCAATAGCCCTGGTTGACACTTTTAGAAAGCGATAATAGCTGTTTAGTGGCACATCTGGAGCTAGCAATCGCCATTCCGTTAATATAATCAGAGAAAAGCTCACTCGTCCTGCTTTTGCATCGAAAAACTGTGAATTTGTTAAGACAATCAGGAAATGATGTAGAGACACTGGATTACTCCAACAATGTTTATTTTAGATACCAATGCTTTATCAGAGGAAAAGTATAATAGTGTCGAACATTTTTTCTCTCTTAATTTACAATATGGAGGTAATAAATATCTTGTTACGAGTGAAATAAAGAAGATAATACAAATCTCTTTTTTACAGATAAGAGTAAGTAAAAAAATCACATATAACTTTTCATTTTCACTGAATCGAAAAAGGAATTCAATGAGTTACACACGTTTTAACTTGATTTAAAATAGCGGACAAAGTCTCTGCCACGTTAAGAGGAGAGTAGTGATTCAAAAAGCTAATTATCGTGACAGGGCATGTATTACGCGCATTATCAGATAACGCCAGTGAACCTGAAGCCATTTTCCGCATTTATGATTTTACAAAGGACGGAGAACGCTAAGAGCCAAATCGGCCCACGCTCAAATCAGTCTTATGTTAACTCATCCGATGCAGTTTTCGTACGCGATTAATCCTAACATATTTTTACACCTTAAAAATCATTTTCAGCGCCCTTCGAAACATTTTAGAAAAAAAAACTCGTCCCTGATTAAATGACATTTAGTCAAAGTATCTTCATTATTCCACCTCTTTTACCTAGAGCAAATATCAACTATTATACACCGTTCGACAGATAATTTCACGAACTACAAAACGATATATAAGACAGTCGTAAGAAAACATAACTGGCCAGTCTAAGATCCGAAACACTCGATGCTATCTCAGCAAACTGATAGGTCAACCTCATTCATGTTTGTACCATCCATTTAATTTGTCCTTAGCGACACTACTTTCTATATCATTAGATAGAGAATTTCGCGGACTACAAAGTGATATATAAGACAGTCACAAGAAAATGTAACTGGGCAGTCTAAGGTTCGAAATAGTCGGTAGCATGGCAGGAAACCGGTGTGTCAACGGCGTTCATGGTTATAATATCCACTTATTTACTTGTTAACCACTCTACTTTTTACATCGTTCGACAGAGACTTTCACGGGTTACAAAATGAGCTAGAGAGCATTATTTCAAAAGTTTGTCTTCGTAGATGTATTGGACAAATACTTGACGGATATCGCGATTTTTGTCCTATAGTAGAAAGCACGTAAAAATGGTTATAATTTCTTCTACAGGCAGAGATTTTTAGCATCGTTTGTATGTAGAAAGATGCAGAATTGAAAAGGCTACAGAATGAGGTATAACGTATTCTTTTAAGTCCTAAATTTAGTACACTTATCGAAAAAAAGATATAAAACAGTTTTCCGATTAATTTTACTGATTTTGTTGAGATAGGGCCTTTCCTAAATTGAATGCTTTTTGATAAAACTGCGCTGCATCTTGAGTTCAGGAGCATCTTGATTTGCTCACGAATCTCTTCTGTACACGATGAGGCTGTTACAAGAAAGACATCACTCGAATTCGTGGATTGAGTTTTCTAGGGTTTCGGTTTTCCAGAGACCTGAGCTTCAGAAACTTTAATGGAATCTTTATTTGTCACAGATCAGACTGAAAACTCCTTGAGCTATTCAAATTTTTCCCCAGATTCATTGTAGCTAATATCTTCTAGGAGAAAAACTGAAAATAAAAGATGGCTCAATAGTTTGAGAGACCCCGTAAAGACAAATCGCGACAGGCATATATTATTCAGTATATCAATGCTTAACAGCACACTTTCAAAAGCACTTGATGCGTTTCAATTTGAAGCACTTAAAAGCTGCACTTTCTACATGATAAGCATTTCGGCTCCCATTTCGTGTACAACACCGTATCTCATTCATCATTCCGTAATAGGTCAAAATTACTGCATGTGTTGGATATCTTGCCTCTGCATCTGCAAAAATTAGCATTCGAAAGAATACGTTACACCTTATTCTGTAGCCTTTCAATTCTGCATCTTTCTACATACAAACGATGCTAAAAATCTCTGCCTGTAGAAGAAATTATAACCATTTTTACGTGCTTTCTACTATAGGACAAAAATCGCGATATCCGTCAAGTATTTGTCCAATACATCTACGAAGACAAACTTTTGAAATAATGCTCTCTAGCTCATTTTGTAACCCGTGAAAGTCTCTGTCGAACGATGTAAAAAGTAGAGTGGTTAACAAGTAAATAAGTGGATATTATAACCATGAACGCCGTTGACACACCGGTTTCCTGCCATGCTACCGAGTATTTCGAACCTTAGACTGCCCAGTTACATTTTCTTGTGACTGTCTTATATATCACTTTGTAGTCCGCGAAATTCTCTATCGGATTTGATCGTGGACCGATTTTGGCACTTATCGTGCCCCGTTCTTTCACAAGACTCATATAAAGGCAATCAACCAAAGCGAGCTGGAAAAAAATATGCGTAACTTTTCTTTAAAATATCATTTTTACTTCAATTCACCATACAGCATCAGCATAGCTTTAATGAAAATTGGCATTTACTGATCCAAAACCATCGGATGTTGATAACGTATTAAAAAATCTGTTTATAGTGGTCAAATCCCATCTAACAACTATCAGATTTATTGAATACTCAAGAAGATCTCAGTAGGCGAAGATAGTTGTGCGCATGTCTCGCTAAATTTTACTAAGTTAATCAGTAACTAGTATTGAAACTAAATACAACAAATACTGATTAATCTTTTTAATATAGTCTAATTAGTTAATATTAATTAATCTTGCTAATTCCAACTAAAATTCTAGCATGAATTACTACATAAAATCTCTGAAATTTTGTGTAATAATTGATACGTTTGAATATATCTTCCATTTTACTATCAACTTGTCGTCCAAATCTGTCGAATATTGTGTTTTATCGTATTTATCTGCTCAATTTTGTATTTAACATTAACAGTATATTTAGACATTTCAAAAGCGTAAAAATAATCAAGCAGCCGTATTATCTTCATTTTAAATCGAACCCGCTAACAGCTATTTTAGATAGGACAGCAAACACGAGACAGAGTGCAATACATCTAGTAGAATTGAATCTAACTATATTCCTTTTTGGATATAAAACATGTAACAGCAAAAGGTATTTAACTGAAATGCGACATTTCTCGTTTTAATCACTCATGCATGACAACGTGTGATAAATTCGCGTGTTCGTGGCGAAATAAGTAGTCAATATAGTCCTTATTCTCATAAAAAAACAGCTGTTAAAAATAACAAACAGTAGTATGGGTATTACAAGTGTAAAAGCTGCATCGACAGTTGATTTAACAGTAAAACAAATTTCTCTGTTAAAAGTAAATACAAAGTTCAATGAACAAGGTAAGTATTTTATCTGTCAAAATGTCTTTAGACTACTTCATATTTTTACGTAGAAATCTACGAATGGCATTCTGTAAGTAACTTTTCTCAATGTCATAAATTTGAAATAAAATGGGTCAAACTATAGGGTTTTATTCGTGACTGTCCATCGGGACAATTAGATCAGGCACAATTTACTAATGTTTATCAAAAATTATTTTATCAAGGAAATCCAGATAAATTTTCTAAATATGTTTTCAATACATTAGATCAAGATCGTAATGGTTTCATTGACTTTAACGAACTTTTACTGGTAATTTAAATAATTCTATAATCATTTTTCATGAAGAATTGCATGAATGATTTTTGAATACTTAGGCTGTTGCTGTTAGTAGTCAAGGTATGACTAAGATCATCTGAGACGAATTTTATTATCTGTTGCTGTTATTGTTACTGTTAGGTAACTTGGAAGATCGCTTGGATGCCGCTTTTGATATGTAAGTACTTTTCCATTTATCTATTTTCTATGTGAATAAAATAGCTTCACGTGATCAATTTATTAATCAGTGACAAAACGTAGACTGAAATAGGCAATATTAGAGTTGAATACATTTTTCTACTAATATTGGATAACTACACGGAAATAAACCATCAGCAAGAAACTTTTTTATATTCAATATTCAAAAACTATCTTCCATTACTATATTTTAGGTATGATACATCGGATGATGGTCGCATCAGTATCGAAGAAATGACGAATATGCTTCAAGCTATGGTCTGTTATATTCTGTTATTGAACACATTTTGCATTTAGACATCAATTTGAATTTAGTCTAACCTTGTGGGTATAAGTGATGATGATGTTGACCAACGTGCTCATGAAATAATAAAAGAATTAGGTGGTAAAGAAGATAGAGGATTATTGAGACATGAGTTCATTCAAGGGTAAAAGAAAAGAAAATTCAAGATTCTTGTAGAATAAAATGTTTGTTATTTGTTTCCATTAGGTGTATGAACAATGCGGCTATGCGTAAAATCTTAGCACCAAATGTCTAGTACGAGTGTTAACGTTGTCAATACTGATCATCAATCTTAAAAGTGACATTGAGACATAAATTTGTTTAAATACTTTTGTTTTTCATTTAATCCCGAATATTATTTGATAACGAAACTATCCATATTCTGAGACTCTAAGCGATGCCAGTGTCCGCTACGTTTTGAGCCAATAGCGGTATAGTACCTATATATTACAAACGCAGAACCCTATCAGATACAATCATGTAATAAGCTAGTAGTTCATTGGCATTTAGCTATTCGTAACATCCAGAATACAAAAGTTGTCATATGATGTAGTGTATCTAACTTAAAGCTGTACACTTCAGTCTCAGTGGGTCAAAGTTAAGATTTCCTATTGCTTTCATGTTTGTATTTTTGATCAGAGATGTTAATAAGAATAAAGAACTACTAAACCCTAAAAGGTACAGGAATGATAATCGTGGTGCCATCATCTATAGTGAGTGATACATGATTTTTGCTACATAATATATTTTGAAATCTTTAATTAAAGTTTTTCTAATCGAACAATATACCAACGTTACTCAAACAAATAAGAGCAACACATCTAGTGCATTTTTCGCATTGCAGCTGCCATTTTTCGCTTTTAGACAATACATGTGAACATTTGTTCATAAGAATTGCCATTTTCATCATGAGAATTAATGGATACCAGTTCATTTCTTTTGAACGATAACTGATTAGCCGTTCTCGTTTCTACAAACAACAAAAACTGACGAACTCTCTTTTCAAAACAACAACAAATGGTTACCAGTTCTTTTCAAGAATTCAAAGTAAAATAAAACCGGTGAAGTCCAAAAAATTTTGGCTTTATTTAGTGCGCCAAAGGTAGATGGTGCGTTTAGTGAACTAAACAAAGTTAATGTAACTAACTTCAACAGTTTTATTTTATCTCAAATTTCTAAAAAGAACTTGAAACTAGTTCTTTCCACCCGTTCTCAGGAACTGCTCAGAGAACGGGACCAGAAAGCGAGAACAGTTTCGAAAAGAGATAATTTTTCACTTTACTTACACACTTATAAGGAGACATTTTTTACATGCACGATTCGTCATATTTACATATTGACACTTAATTAGTAAAATAAATGTAGTCTGAACAAAATAATGCGTACGTACATCATATTCAATAATAAATACTCATGATCGACTTAAGGGGGATCATCTCTCATTTAGATTTTCCTCCAACGTTCGCACTTTGAAGAGGATACTTCGAAGTATACGTCCTGAAGTTTTCTGGCCTTACTGACATTATTTGGCTGAGAAAAAAATTAATTACTTAAAAAAATATTGTAAGTTTTTGAACAAGGGACTATTATTAAAAACATTCCTGTCCATTCTCCATTCATCATAAAAACTTGGTTCTTGCCTAGATCGACAAAGAAATGTGTGGAGAATATTTACTGCGAGACAATATGTAAAGAGTTTTGTTCTTTTCTTCCTGTTATTGACTAATTAACGCTAATTAATGAGGCTAAACTAACTAAATTAATTTAAGCTTAATTTAGCCTACTCTACTAGATTACAATCCCATTTGCAAAATAAGGATTCAACAATAGAATTTAAGCGATACCTTACCTAGTAGAGAATTTCACGGGCTAGAAGCCTGGATAACTTAAAAGTTTTAGAACTCAATGCATTCATTAGAACTTTTTTCTAACAGCCCCGTGCTCGAAAATTTAACAAAATTTTTTTAAGTAATTAATTTTTTTCTCAGTCGGACAAAGTCAGTAAGCCAGAAAGACTTCAGAACATATACGTCGAAGTGTCCTCTACAACCTGGGAAAATTTAACAAAAAAGTTCAAAACTAAAAATGTTCTCTAACTTTTAGCATATCTTAGCAATATTTTTACAACACCTTGAATCAAATTTCGCTCGTAGGAAGCATTTCCAAAGAAACGTGTGGGTGCGAAAGTTGTTCAGAATCAGACTCCCTGGAATATGAACGAGGAATTTTTTAAGATTGGTTAAATTGGACTTTTAAATTATATTTTACTAAATTTTAAAAACCGTATTTTTTAATTTAAAATCAAGTTTAACGAATTTTGAAAAATCTCTCGTTCATATTCCAGGGAATCTGATTCTGAACAGCTTTCGTACCCATACTTTTCCTTAGAAATGCTTTCTTCCAGCGAAATTTGGTTCAAGGTGTTTTCTTAAAATACTTTTTGCTCGAAAGTGTCATCATGTCGGTCAAAGCGAAATAACTCAGTCAAAACTTGGCCGAAAGCTTGACCGAATTTTTTCTAGATACAACCTGATATCCTCTATCGATTGACATCAAAACCGGAGTTATATGTAGAAATCTGAAAATTTTATGAAAATTTTAAAAATGGAGAAAATAATCGAGACTAAACTTAACAAATTATTTCCTCAACAGCTAACTACAGGTCCGATACCCGAAAAAACTTTTGAAATATACACTTCATAGTGTCCTCTACAAACTGATAGAAAAAACCGTGAGGCCCCCCTAAAAAACGGTCTATTACGAAACCGTTTAAGTGCATAAATTCTAACAGTTTTTTTTCTTTGAGCAAGTGGACCATTTCAGCGGCTTAGGCGTGTTTTCATTGTATAGGGCGGCGAAAACTGAACCCAAAAATACCTAAAACTTCTGTAATTTTTGATTTCTCGAGAAAAAATCGTGTAGAAAAAAAGCATAACGAAATAAGCAAATGATCAATCAATAACAAATGATCACTGATCAATCATTTCAATGCACCTAAAACGGTTTCGTACTGCACCTTGTCTTCTACGAAACCTTAAAGGGTTTAGAAATAGTTGCACTTCTATATACCCTTTTAAGTTTCGTAACAAGTGATGGTGAGAGTGAATATAGATTTGAATTAAGAGTTGAATAATTGAATAGTTGAATTCAACTTTTGACTTCTACAGTACTGAACTAATAACGCCTAGAAAAGTGCTTTAATGTGATTTTAGTGTTGCTTAAAATTTTAACATTTATTTTTAAAGAAAAACTGTATAATGAAAAAGTAGTGAAGAGAAAAGACTGATCGCTTTCAATTGTTTTTCAAAGTCTTAAAGTGAAGAGAACGAAGTGAAGCTATCTGCAAACGGTGAAGAAATAAAGATAAATCATGTCTTTATATAAGAAAATATCTGTCGGAAAAAGAATGTTAATCTATGTGGATGGGTATATTTTTTGATAAAAAGTGAAATATAGGTATGAACAGAGAAGAAGACTATATAAATATCATTTTCTAATGAAGATTTTTTTTTGAAGACATTTTTGTTCAGTCACTTTAAGACGTGCTATGAATTTGCTCACATAATTTTAGTTCAAGAAACTTTTGGTCGTACAGATCCTTTTGTAAAAAAATACGTTTGTAAACCTATGGTTAGACTAGAAATGGTTCCGCTTACTATGTTATTACTAAAGATTCTACGGCTCTACGACAACAAAAACGAGTATTTTTTCTACTTTTGTGACATACATATTTGTACGTTTTTTGCAGAATAATCTTTTGCATACAATGTCAAAAAATTAGAGCAAACATTGAACAAATCTATTATGGAGTTAAACGTTTCATTAGATAATAATTTCCTTTTCGCTGATGTCAGAGACGCTAATTAGAATTTGAAAAAGTTAACTTAATATATAGTGCTATAATACAGTTTGTTAAGAACACAGGCCATTTTGGTACATAATAATGTGAGCCTGAAATATTTTTTCCGATCTCACGAACGGCGCTTCTTCCAGTCTTACACATGGTCTGATACTATTTTTCGTAGGCGGCGGAGCGTCTTGAAACTAAGTGAGGCTCATAGTACTTTCCTTTCCTCTCCCATTGAACTTTTATCAAAGCGTCAAGCAGAATAAGATGTGTGTAATACAAACTTGCAGTAAAAATTCTTTTTTGTCTTATTAGACATCGTTGGATAGAGATCCTCGAGCTGATTAAACAAATGTATTTTTTAATTTTTCAAGAACTTTTTCTATGTCGAAAATTCGAAGATAACGTGCAGCTAATGCAAAATTCAAGTGGATTTTATTTTTCAGTTTGTCATACATATTCTGATTCGTCTTGTTCAGCTGATCATTAATATCACCTTTAAAATGTTTAAAAGTCCTTTTTTCATGGAGAAAAACCTGAAATACTGCAAGGGTCTAAAAAATCGAAAAACATGACCTTTAGCGTAGAAGTGACTTTTTTGAAGTTTTATTATAAGATGAGAGGTTGAAACTATTTTTTTCTGAATCAGCGTTGAAAACTGATTTAGAAAAAGGTCTTC